>JAEIFU010002654.1:0-40183 GCA_018904235.1 Lordiphosa stackelbergi
AACGACATATCTCCGCGGGAGATATGACGTTTTAAAACGACATATCTCCGCCGCGTTCAAACGATCATATCTCCGCGCGGAGGTATGTCGTTTTGAAACGTCATATCTCCGCCGCTACATAGACGACATATCGCCGAGCGGAGGCGACATAATTTATCAGCAAAAATCTTGCCGAATTAAAACTGTATAAAATATTTTAACAAGCTTATACATTTTTTAACAAGTTAAGATCATAATTAATATTTTTTTTTTTAATAATTAACAATAATATAAAATAAATTAAAATAGAAAAAAATATTTACTCTAATATGATCTCAACGTGTTAAATAATGTATTACTTGTTAAAATATTTTATACAGTTTTAATTCGGCATTTTTTGCTGATAAATTGCAGAAAATTAAAAAAACCGTCCAAAGATCATTTATTTCTTTATTCATGGATAAGAACAAGTAAAACGCGTAATGTTTTGCTCTAAAAGCTTAAAAATAAAAATTAATTGGCAGCTATTTTGGTAAAAAAAACACTTAAGTAAATAAAGAAGAATGACAACAGAAAAGTGATTTTTTTTTTGGAAATACACACATTTGGGCCCCTTTTAAAGGATGTAGAAGTGTTCAAATTGTAAAACCTTGTTCTGAAAAGCTTCACTTTTGCCAAAGAGTATGTGAAATTTCGATTTTTTTAATATTATACTCAAAAAGTAAAAAAAAAATAACTTTTTTGAATAAAAGTTTTTAAAGAAATACTCCCGGAAAACACGAATTTTTTAAAAACCTTTGTAAAACAAATTTATTCTGCGGGCTGTCAGCTACAACTTTGCTGAAAACAGTTTGCAGCTATCACCAAAACTGAATGAGCTGTTTGCCCAAAACAAATGACACCTTTTTTGTTGTCACACCCAATTTCCAAAAGTTTGAGGGCCCACAACAAGAAAAGTGCTACCAATCTAGCCAAACGCAGATATGGTGACCCAGATCGGGTAGCTCTATCGATTCCGTATAGTGTAGTTCGTTAGTTTTTTTGAGTGTTGCACTGTGATATCTGATCTTGATGAAAATTTTAGGGATTGTAGATATTGCGAATATAAGTTAAAGTTTCAAATTTGAACATTTTAAAATTTTAAAGATTATAGGAATTATTAAGCATTTTTTGATCGGAAATGATTTTTATTTGATCGGAAATGATTCCTTCTGCCTGTTACATAAATTTGCACGACTTAAGTATACTTTTTTTACTCTACGAGTAACAGGTCTAAAAACAAAATTTGAAGAAAGTTTTAACAAATTAACCCTTTATTCATTAAAGATTACAACCGTGGACAAAAGTATTTTGACAAAAAAAATTTCATAAATAATCCATTATAAATTTAAGGCAAAAAATCCTAAAATTTTGAAATTTGTATCGAATTCTGGTATACAAGTAGGCTTTCAATAAATCATAAGTAGAGCACCATCAGTTGCTTAAGGCCTATTCTCAGATAAGATAAATTTTTAGTTTGGTACAATATTTTACATGTATACAAAGAATTTTGCCACCTGGGCCAAAAATCTAAAATGGTTAAATTAAAAATATTTTATCTGTGAATTTTCGTAGCCAAAAAAAAAATTAATCTCATCTAAGTAAAGGCTTACATTTACTAATAACCCAAATGGAAATATGCGGTTTCATGGCAAGTGGCAAAATTTTTCTCAGAAACTCAAATTAGTTTTATTTTTGGCACAGAACCTAAATATGGTAAAAATTCACTTTTGTGTACTTTCGCTATCTACAATCGAATCTGGGTACAAATTCCATAATCCCTAATGGATTAGCTGATAAAATGGCCATCAAAAAACAGATAATGGCTAATTTGGCTTACGCACTATGTCCTAGAAACGGAATAATTTTAAGATGGAATGTAAATGTCGAGATATAGTACTTAGTAGTATCTGTAAATTGTAGTTTATACAGTGATTCAAATTCAATTTACAAAAAAGTACGTAATATTCTGAAGTCAAACGATTTGCATTATTTAAATTATGGTACTTAGCTACATTTTTGTTAAACTTTCCAATGGATTTCAATTATTCCTTCATGTAATTCGCTGAAATAGTGCTTGTCCTAAATTTTCGAAAAAGTGACTTCTGTATGATGTCCGCGTGCGAATGCCAGTAGATTTTGGTGGCGGAAATATGTCTTGAAAATGAAAAAATGCCGTTTCAAAATCGATCTTAACACAGATTATAACGCCGTGCTAACCAACGAGCTATAACATTCGCGTTTAAAAAAATATTTCCCCCCAAAAAAATCTCCAGGGACATGTTTTTTTCAGTTTGATCCAGCGGAGATATGTCCGTTTCAAACGACATATCTCCGCCGATTTCCCAAGACATATCTCCGCGCGGAGCTAAGTACGTTTTAAAAGGCGTCATATTTCCGTGTGGAATTGTCTTTTTCATGTGAATTTTTTCAAAGTTATAACTAAGATAAGTAAAGGCCTTAAGGCTCTAAAATATAAATCAAAATATGCAAATGGAAGTGGACAAAAGTATTTTGACAGAAACTCAAAATTAGTTTATTCTTAGCACAGAACCTAAAATGGTAAAAAATTCACTGTTTCTTGTGAAGTTTTTCACGCTAAACTCGAATCTGGGTTTAGAAATTCCATATCTCTAATGGATTAGCTGTAAAATGGACATAAAAATACAGAAAATGGCTAATTAGGCCATTTTGAAAGGAACCTATGTCCTAGAAACGGATTATTTTTCAAAAATTTGTAAATGTCAAGATATAGTACTCAGTAGTATCTGTAAATTGTAGTTTATACTTTATTAATTTTTATATCAGATATAAGTTCGTGATCGATCTGCAAAGTAAGGCCGATTTGCATGCAAATTTAAATTATGGTACTTAGCTACTGATTTGTATTGTATGTTAATCTTTCCAATGATTTCATTTGATTCCTTCAGTCAAATAGTTGTATATTCGTTTTAAAATGCTTGTCCCAATTCAAGTGCAGTGTATCTCCGACGACATATCTCCGCCCAGTAGATTTTGCTGGCGGAAATATGTCGCTTTTTTTCTGGCGGAGAAATGTCGTTTTGAAACGACATACCTCCGCCGTGTTACAAACGACATATCTCCGCGCGGAGATATGACGTTTTAAAACGACATATCTCCGCCGCGTTGCAAACGACATATCTCCGCGCGGAGATATGTCGCTTTCAAACGTCATAACTCCGCCATTGATCACAGCGGAGATATGTCGTTTTAAAACGACATATCTCCGCGCGGAGTTATGTCGTTTTAAAGCGTCATATCTCCGCGCGGAGATGTGTCGTTTCCAAACGACATAACTCCGCGCGGAGATATGTCGTTTGTAACACAGCGGAGATATGACGTTCGAAAACGTCATATCACCGCCATTGATCACGGCGGAGTTATGTCGTTTCAAAACAACATATCTCCGCCAGAAAAAAAGAGACATATCTCCGCCGGCAAAATGTACTGGGCGGAGATATGTCGTCGGAGATATGTCGCTATGCCTTCTGTTCTCCCATATAGTTGCTATGTGTCAGATAGTCGTCGATTTTATACAGTTATTTGTTAGTTTATGTGACAGATAGCTCTATGTGGAAGATGTGAAAGATGCTTTGACCTAATCGCTTCGAACTCTGTCGAGCGAATGACCGCTTTCTGCTCTTTTGGTCAGCTTCGGCAAGCGTTCGGGTCGGAATAGTGAAATGTTTTCGCCCCCGGGAAGGATCCAAGGGCCAATGCTGCCTTAGAGTATCTCGAATCAAAGAGAAACAGCTATAGTCTCTCTGGAAAGAGGCAATCGCAATGCTCATTGCTCTGCGCCGCTTTTCTTCGTGAACGTTTCGAAGTTGGAGTGGGGTCTGCAGCGAGTTTGTAGCTTCTTCTTGAAACTTCTTTTAAAACTTCTATGATAATTAAAAAAACTAGTGATGGAGTTTAAAAGATGCTTTCATTTTGGAAAATTATTAAATAGAACTAAACGTTCCAGAGTTATAATACTCTCTTAAAGCTTGGAACCCTTGAATTTTGTACCAAAGGGTATATTAAAATTTTCTAGATGTTTTGTCATAAAATAACGTGTTTTTTAAAAAAAAACTTTGATTTTATAAAAAATTAAGCATTGGTATTTAAACCATACCATTTTGATATGTTACAAATGTGTCATTGACCGTGATCAGTAGAACAACTTGCTCCATTATCAAGTATAAACTTGCAATAATCTTCCTACTAAACTTGAGTAATGCGGCATCATATAGCCAATTTGAGGTATCATGATGCAGGAGCATGTATCAAAGAAATAGTATGCTACTTTAAAGTGTACGCTTCCCTCCATCAGCAAAAACTACTAGATGCAAAATTTTTTTCTGATACCTGCTCAGGGATCAATTATTCTGCTGAACAAGCCCATTGATTCTATTGACACTAAATAGAGTGTCTCTTTTTTATCTGTATTAAATTAGATTAGTTTAAGAGTACCTTTAGCCATGAAATGGTTTTATAAATGCCATGTAAGATTTCTATACGGCACTTTTTGCTAATTTCAAATTGAATCCACAGCTTTGTTAAAATTAAGATTTTTATAAATGGTTCATTTAAAACATTTTAATTTTATTATTTGGTTGATAACTATATTTGAGTTTTATTTTATGATAAATTGCTGTTGGTATACATTTATTATACTGTAGGTGTGCCCAGAATGTGGAGCCAAAAATATCGACTGTTCAAAAAATCTTTTATTTAAATGACAAAAAACTAAGATTTTTCGCTTACTTGAAAGCAAAATCATACAGAAATATGAAATTCAAAATGATTCAAAGACAATCTTTGTCATAAGCCAGCAACCAAAACAGACTTGTATACAACCATCCGCACTAAATACAGATTTGATTGTCTAAATGTCATGCCGACCTTATGCTAAATGACTTTCAGTATTTTGTTACTTTAAACTGCTTTTACTAATTTGCTTTTAATAGGATAATAAATGTCTTAACTGTTGCTTCTGATTTACCTATGTGGTCTGGACTTGACGTTAATAGATTGTTGGCAAAGGGTAACACTAACTTCGGTGTTGCATATGCACCTTTTGTTACTTATTTTGATATACAACGCGTGTAAAATGCTTACAAACGTGTTTATTTTTTTTAATTGCTTATAGTTTTTTATGGATTTGGCATATAATTTAATTTTATTTATTACGCCCAAACAAAATATAAAAAAGTCGACTTTGTGCAATAAATTTTAAATATTTTATAGAGTTTTATTTTTAACCCACTCGCATTTGCAGCTATATTTTGCATAAAGTGGGAGAGAGGGAGACTTGCAAATTTGTTGTCAATAAAAGTTATTTGTATTTATTTAAACTTGTTGGGCGCCTTCAGGGATATGAATTTGGAATTGTTACATTTACGAAAAATTAGAGGAATGCAAAATTTTAATTCAAGTTTTTGTAAATAAAATGCGCAAAATGCAAACATGAAATGCGCTTATTTACTAGGGAATTGTAGTCAGCTAATATATATATATATACTAGCACATAACCCGTCGCGCTTCGCTGCGCCTTTGACAGTATAGAACTAATATCAGCCCACATTCTTTCCCCATCCCACCCAAATCACAACCACTTACCGCCCTCATCCCAGCCACTTCCCATTCACCCATTCTTATTACCACCCACTTCCAAAAAACGTCAATTCCACCCACGTACCACCTAACTACCACTCACATCCCGCCCATATCCCATCCACTTCCCAACATCTTCCCTGTCCCGAGTTTTAAGTCCATCAGATAAAAAATGTATATTTTTGCATCATGAATTTTCCGGACATTTTTACTCCCGGGGTCGGATTTCCCATCATTGGAAAATCACACTTTAAATTATTTCGCATTTGATTCTTACGAACCGAGTCTCAAGTCAATCGGATGAAAAATAGTTATTTTCCCCGGTAGGATTTTCTTGGAATTTGCCTGGGGCGGAATTTCCCGTCATTGTAAAATCATGCTTCAAATTAATTCGTATTTTATCGTTCCAAACCGAGTTTTAAGCCAATCGGATGTATAAACGTTTTTTTGCATGAATTTTCTGTGCATTTTCACTCGCGGAGATCAGATTTTCCGACATTGGAAAATCATATTTTAAATTTCATTCATTGAAACCGAGCTTCAAGCCAATCGGATGAATTTACCGGAAACTTTCCGACCATCGGGTCAATGTACCGACATTGGAAAGTCACATTTCAAATAAATTCGTATTATATCTTTACAAACCGAATTTTTAGCCGACCGGATGAGAAATAGATACATTTCATGCAGAATTTTCTTCGTCATTTCACTCCTGGGAGCGGATTTTCCGACATTGAAAAATCACATTTCAAATTATTTCGTATTCTGTCCTTACAAACCGAGTTTCAAGCCAATCGTATGAAAAATAGTTTTTATGCTGAATTTTTCCGACCTCTGGGTCAAATTTTCCAACATCAGAAAATCATATTTCAAACTATTTAGTATTCCATCCTTACAAACCGAGGTTGAAGCCAATCGGAAGAAAAATAGTTTTTTGAATGCGGAATTTTCCGTCCATTTTCCTCGTGGGCTCCGTCTTAGTACACCGTCACCACTAACAGAACTCCTCTCCAATTACAGCCCTCTATCTCTTACCGTTTAGGCTGTGCGCTGATTGCCAATGAGTCAGTGAATCAGTCAGTCAGTCAGTCAGTCAGTACACTCTTCTTTTTATAGATATAGAGCGAGGCCAAAAGTGAGAGAGTAATTTGGCAAAGTCAATATAATCTCTATGATGCCCAACGCCCATACAATGGTTTTGCAATATGCAGCTGTTTTTTTGGTTGCGCCGAAAATCGCGCTCTCTCCGCTCACACAAAGTTGGGAGCGTAAAATTCTAAAACAGCGATGGCCAGCGAGCGAGCCAAAGTGTGAGTGTATAAATGTGCGAAAATAAAGCTCCGTGAATCTGCTTCGACGTAATCGCTTCGAACTCTGTCGAGCGAGTGACCCTTCTGCTCTTTTGGTCTCAGTTCGGCAAGCGCTCGGGTCGTGTACATGTGAATAGCGAAATGTTTTCGGCCCCTGGGAGGAAGCAAGGGCTATCGCTAGTAGAGATATTAAAATTCCATTCAAACAATTCAGCATTTATTTGAGCATCTTTGCAACGCATAGAAGGAATCATCTCCAACCACATAAAGTATATATATTCTTGATCAGCGAGCTGAGTCGATTAAGCTTTGTCCGTCCGTCTGTCCGTCTGTCCGTCCGTCCGTCTGTCCGTCTGTCCGTCTGTCTGTTTCTACGCGAACTAGTCCCTCAGTTTTGGAGCTATCGAGCTGAAACTTTGCATAAGTCTTCTTTTTACTGCACGCTGCTAATATGTCGGAACCGACCGGATCGGATAACTACTTCTTGTAGCTGCCATACAAATGTTCGGTCGGAAAATGGATTTTTTGAGAAAAACTATCTTGCTCTCATTATATCTGCTCTCAAACACGGTCAGGGGTAATATGTAATGTTTTAATCTGATCTGCGAAGTTTGGTCAGGGGAGTCGCTAACCGTTGAGACAAGCTATTTTGGTACAGACGAAGTTAACTTTGCCTTTCTCGTTTTTTTTTTGTTTTCAAATTGTATTTTTAAACAAATAAAATTTTTGTTATTCATCGATATCAAGAAAACACACTTCTAGTAAATATTTTCAGCATTTAAACGTATTTTCGTTTTGGAGAGCAATGGGTGCTGCGTTGAGGAAATGCTTTCTTGGTACCATGTCCGATCACTATAGGAAGCTATTGTGAAATTTTGAAATTTCTAACTATAACAGTGTTTGCTCCAGCCTGATGATCACAGTCCAATGTCTTATCACTATATGTATATAGATAGTTCATTTACATATTAATACCAATGCAAGTAATATTGTAATATTTTACTTAAAATTTGTTAAAACAACAGAAGTAAGAACTTTGGCAATTTAATTATATGTAAGTACATACTACTTTTCAACATGTGAAGTTCTTTTCAAAACATGGCCCAGACTCAGTATATTTTATAGAAATTTAAAAAATTCAAAACCATATTTTTAAGGATTAAAATATATTTTTACTTTATTTTTACATTAAGTACGGAAACATTCTAGAATAGATATTTCACTGTTGTGTTTATTAATTAATTATTATTTTAATTATTTAAATGAGAACAAACGCTATTGAATCAAGATACTTTATTTTCTACAGTTAGCCCCAAAAATTTAAGAAAAAATTGTTTCTTAGCTAAAGAACAAAACAGAAAACCGACGAAAGCTCGAAATTTTAAATAGAAAAATAACAAAATCTATTGCTCAGTATAAATTTCAAGGTGGAATTGACAGTAACGTAAAAAATAAATGCCCTGGCAAACGAAATGAAATAACATGTCCAAAAGACTATATAGTAGATGTCAGAGGTATCCTAAAAACATAAACAATTGCATTTTAAATCACTTAGAAAAAAAAAAAGAAATATTCAATCCTTTTTACATGCCCACATTCATTCTCATCCAGCACTTCACCTCCTTGCACTCACTTCTGCTCCATTAAATATTTACAATCACAAATCAAAGGACAACAAACAGAGGCCCGAAAGCACTTTTCCTGATTTTCACTTTTGACAATATTTGCATACCTCTTTGCCACCATCATCAACGACATGCCGAAGACTGACTTCACGTGAAAGAGTTCTCCCACTCAAGTCCCGGCACTTAGTCACGATTTGCATTACGCTTCGTGTTCCAGTTTCCCATTTCTTGAGGACAATTTGCCATTTTCATCCATTATTTTGTAATTATTTAAGTGCCCCCTATGGAGTGGGAGTGGGCCCCTCCCTCTATCCCTTACTGATGATGACAGGGGCCGCTGGACACGCCGACGACTCCTACCTCCTGCTGGGTGGCAAAGGCAATAAGTGAAAAAATCAAAAAGCCATAAAAACTTTACACAATCGAAACGTGCAAAAGTTGAATTTTGCCAACGCCAGCAGCCATCCCCTCACCCTCACCCGTTGCCAATCATCCACAACAGCAACACCAACAACAAGAATCAGAGGAAATAAAAAAGGCAGACAACAAAATCAAAGTGCGGCCGGCATGTGAAAGTAAAGTTTTCCTTTCTTTTCTTTTTTTCGTATTAAGAAAGCAGCTAATATGAGGGGGACAGAAAAACCGGAGGACAGTGGAGAGCCAAATCGACCCATAAAAAACGAAGCAAATAAAAAGCGCAAGAAAATTACTTTCCGCTCTACAAATTTTTTTCGCAGGCAGTTTCTAAGAACGGTGGGATTTAGTGAACTAAAAGTCAAGAAAAAACGTAAAATTTTGGTTGGTTCGGAGACTTTTGATGTTAAGAGAAAATAAAAAGTTTGGAAAGCCGTATGAATCAAATATTCTTGTCTTTAAACAGTCGGTTTCAATTCGCTTAGCTTTAGTCTTCTGAGGAACTCTGTGTCAGTTTGAAATTGAAGCGCAAATCTGAAATCTGTAGAGATGTCTGAGACAGCCGGGTAAAGCATACCATTTTTTCGACTACTTCAAGTTCACTTTGAAACTGCAGACTTAAAAAATTTGAAACGCCCAAGTCAGCAGGTTTATATCCTTGTAGAAAGTATAAGTGATTGTTTGTTGTGCAGCGAATAGTGTGTGCGTTTATTGTGCCATAGATTGGGCTTGATAACGCTTCGAAACATCTAATAAAATTAAACAAATTATTCTTAAAAACTTTAACTTCATCCACTTCATTATTGTTTAGAAGGTATACACATTTTTTCAGCTTTTTGAAAGCCCATGTTCGTCGCTCGGCTTGCTCTCTTCTCAGTTTTAAAGAGATCTGAATGAAACTTCGTACTTGGGCTTCTTTTTATGCTGCGCCACGAAACACAAAAAATATCATGATAAATGCCCTTTATAGTATGCAAACATCATTAGAATATATATTTTCCTGAATTTAATAATATATAAATGAATGAAGCATAAATTTAGAAGGGCATGTTATTTAAGAACCGGAAACCTTGTGACCTTTACCATGATATTTTATTTGTGTATAAACAGGGTATAAGTCAGTGAACCGTAATACACGAAATGTTCACAATATATTCAAGTCAATCAGGAAAGATTCAAAGGCTATGTCCCTGGTCTATGAGCTGGTTCAAAAGTGCTTTAAAAGTGGTTCAGAGCTATAGGGTATAACTCAAAACTACAGGGCGAAATAACCTGGGTATTGGCATAGCTTACGCTTTAGAGCAGATCGCGTATAGCACTTCCTCATTCTTGGTTCTCCTCGGGGACCCCCAAAATCCAAAGTTATGGCTCAAAACCGTTTATTGATCTTTTGCTCAACTAAATTGAAATAACTCGCGAATGGACCATCTGATTTTATATAAATTTGCCAATTCCGATAGTTACTTACCGCGATGGCTGAGAAAAGCGGGTTACAGATCTTTTTTTTTGAAATTTGTACTTTGACCACCACTGGTTTCACTATTTTATTCTGTGCGATTTTTCCTTAAGGTTTTTTATAAAAGCCCAGTTTATTCTGCTTTGAACAATGGTTCTAATAGCTAAGTTATTTGCGGATATGTGAAACATGTGATATGCTGATCGATGCCATTAAGCAAAGCCTCAACGATATTTGGAGAAAGTCAGAGCTGTAGAAGTCGCCACAGAAGCTGATCTTGATGAAGACAATCAGCGCCGTATCATCGTTTCCGCCGATCCCAATATTGGGCGAGAAGAAGAGGCGTTAACGTCCCCCGAACAATCCAGTTCACGAGCGTCTTCGGCTAGCCACTTATTACTGTTGGCTCAAATTGGGCCGGTGCAAGGAACTTCTCCGAAAAAGCCATCGAATCGCGGTCGCAAGCCAATGCAAACCACTGCGCTAACTTCTCCAGAAAGCATCGAGGCTTTGCGCGAGAAGGCAAAAAAATCAGCTGATCGCACCAGAAGAAGAGCCTCCAGAATCGTGGACGGCCAGGAAAACGCCAGGCAACACCACCAGCCAAGCCAAGGCCATTATTTTTTGTTCCTTTTGCCACCTAAAGGCTTTCTTAAATAAATAAGCGTTCTTTTTTCATCTACCCATGGCCATTTTACTTCATATTTTTCCATTTCCAGCGATTTTACAAGGGTGTCCACAGCCGGGTACTAAAAAAATTTTGGCCAAAAATCATCATTTCATACATGGCTGCAAATTTTTTTCCATTTGTCTAGAACAATAGGTTACTCCAGAGGAAAGTTATCTAGAGTCCCTAGCTTTACAATGATGTTCTTATCACCGCACATTGTTAACTTGCAAAATAGTTATTAGTGAGAAACGCAAGTGTGTCCACAACCGGAGACTCACCCCTACAGATAATTTCGTATGTGTGTAGCACAAAAGCAATGCTGAAACTGTGAAAATTAAACCCACCCCTTAAAAATCTCATTGGCAAAAAAACAAGAATAAGTGCACTCACACAACTTTCTTCTTCAAATGTCAACTACGCACTGAAATTTTGTGGACCGAGCTGAGACCGCACTCAGAGAGTATCATACCTGTCCTAGTGGTATCATGAAATGGAGTTAGACGTTTCACGGATTCAAGACCAGTTCCAAGCATGACTGAACCAGTTCAAAAATTTTTCAGAACCAAATCTCAGAAACAGTTTAAGCTTTAATCAATAGAATGGAAACTGAGGCTGGAAATAGAAAGTTAGATATTTTTCCAGCTCAAGACCGGTTCAGAAGCCAATTAAAGAGGTTCAAAAGTGGGTCAGTCCCTTATCTAAAATTTAAGCTATGAACTCGAAATCGGCTGATAAGGATAAAAGATGTAAGGCGAATTCCAGCCGGTTTACGATTAGAAATTTTGTGATTAAATCAAATCTACAAAATTCTTAGAAACCGAGCAAAGCCGGGTAATATTTTCTACCTATACAAAAGTGAAAAATTTATCTCGTTGTGGTACTACTTGCATAAACGCTTTGCCTTCTTGTTTTTATTAAATTGTCAGAAAAATTGCAAAACAATTATCGCACTGTTGTCGATATTTGTATGAATTGACATGTCTAATACATGTATTTATAACGAATGTACAAATATCCGTCCCGCTCTTTGTGATGAAGAATTTGAAGAGATTGAATATATTTCTGATTCTAAACCTTATCGGTGAAGGGCATGTGGACACATAAAACGAGAAGGTCAAACTAACTTCGTCTGTGCCGAAGTTTTTATACCCTTGCAAATGTTTTAATACATCAGAGTTTCAGAACTCTAGCATAAACAATCAACAATTTTTCTAAATAAAACCCATTTTTTGACCGATGGTTCCTATGACAGCTATAAGATATGGTCATCCGATTTTGACCAAAACTTGAAAATCTGTGTGAAAGCAGATAAAATTAATAATCGATGAGTTGGGAGACGTTAACATTAAAAACAAAAAAAGTTTTTCTCACTAAAACCCACTTTTCGGCCGATAGTTCCTATTGCAGCTATAAGATATAGTCATCCGATCCGGTCGGTTTCGACATATTCGGAGGTGTCACAGAAATCTCTTCCAACCAAATTCCAACCCAAAACCAATTCTCGGTGTCACAGAAATCTCTTTCGGTTGGTTTCAAATCTCTCGTGTTTTGTTAAGAAATTCACCACCCAAACAATTTTGACAAGCAAAACGAATTTTGGAATTGTAAACAAAATTTTTTTCTGGATAGGTTGCATAAAATGAATAAATTATTGAGGAATTATTGTGAGAAAAAAAACCAAAGTCTTTCATGTTAATCTAAACCAACCACATCAGTGGCGCCGCTTAGCGATTGTAGTTCCATCTATTTGGCAGCCAGCGCATTAAGGGCTGGCAAGTTATACCTTATGTTTGGCGCCAACAAATATTTTATTCTTCAATTTTATTTATGAAGAATATGAATTAAATTTGCACTATAATTAAAAAATGCATCATACAACATTTATCACAATCAAAAATTTCAGTTAAACATCAATTTAACCCACAAATAAAATTAGGGAAATTTTTTTGCGAGTGATGCAGCCCTGTTTTTAGCGATGGAACTTTAATTTGAACAGTTTCTGTCCTAACTAGATTTTCAAATAAGAAAATGAAATCTCTTGAAGTTCTCGGACAACGACGGATTTTTCGAGCGATTTGCAAACCAACCGTGGTCAAAATCCTTAGAGATTTCTGTGACACCCTTGATTAGCAGTGTGCTGTAAAAAGAAGACTCTGTGCTAAGTTTCAGCTCGATAGCATTAAAACTAAGAGACTAGTTTGTGTAGAAACAGACATAAGGACAAACAAAGCTCAATCGACTCAGCTCGTCGCCCTGATCAAGAATATATTTAGTTTATAGGGTCGGAAATGAATATTTCTATGCGTTGTAAACTTCTGGGCAAAATTATAATACCCTTTGCAAGTGTTTGGACAGTTGTTGGACACCCCCGAAAGGAGCAGTTGGGGCCATTAACCGGATGGACGATGAAGTTGTAAACACAGAATTTTATAACTATGTATATAAAAAAGAAACTCACGCAGATTACAAAGGATGACGCATCCGAAATGAGGATTTCGATTTGCGCCTCTTATTTTTTGTCAACTTTCATTGGCAGATATAATTAGTGGATAATTTGTTGGCGGCTATTGACCTACCATAATGGTTTCTATGAAACACAAATTTGCAAGTGTAAACACTAAGCCAAAATCAATTGAAACTTTCGAAAATTCGACAAATTTTGATTAAAATTTATTTGACATGTGTTTGAACACCCAGACAGTTTGTGTAAATTAATTGGACTGTGTAAACTTAGCTTAACAAGTGAACACCGTTTGGTGAAAAGCGAACTGCGGCAGTAGTGAATAACTCCAACAATTTTTAAGAAATCGAGAATTTCAAACTATCATTTATGTTCGCAATATCAATAATCCTTGAATTTTTCATCAAGATAAGATAATAAATAGCCGAGTTAAAATATGTTGCATATTTTTTGGATGCCCCACCCTCTCAGGAGCACAGGAACGCTAATAAACATTTCTTCCCATGAGTAACGGGTATATCGAAGTCGGGTACAGCCATCTATAACTTATGCTGTCGGTTTTGTGAGGCTACGTGAAGGCTCTAGTGTACAGGAACAAGCCAGCCATAATTAAAGCCCTGGAAAACAACATTTCAGCTGCCATTGGTGAGATACCAACTCAGGCGAAGCCGCGGGCAATATTTACATATAAAATCTTTAAAAATTAAATGTCAGGCATTAATGTATCGCTTCAAATAAATATTTCATTCCCTATTTCAAATTTTCAGTTTTTTCTCTAAATTTTCAAAAACAAACGCTTCAAAAATCACCCTTTACCAACTGTAAAGAACAAAGTAGGCTCTTTATACTCCACTAGTAAAGGGTATTCCTTTATTTTTCTACTTCATTGAATTATCGACAAGATAGGAGTTATTTTTAAAATATTAAAATTTTTGGCTGCTGAAAACTCTCAAATTTCTACGGCACCAACGAACCGTCGATATCGATGGGAACGCGCGTAAGCTAATATATTAACAACTTCTAACGGTTTTACACTAAAATATTAAATGCCTATTCCACTGTGGCAGCGCTTACGTCCTAAAAGTCAAGCGTGTAAAGTAAGTAAAGTTGCAAGTAAAAACCTTTTCCGCCTTTTCGGCTCCAGCATTGGCTTTGCTATCGGCCTTTTGAGGCATTATGTACTGACAATTTTCATGATTATGCGCTTACGGTTTGTGAGTGTCCAGCCAGCACTTCCCCCTTCTTCACGCCTTGGTAAGCGCAGCTGTTAAGCCTTTTCCGTTTCCGCTGGCGTTCATTTTTCTCTCTTTTGCTGAAGCTCTACTTCACTGGACTTGGCGCCTAGAGAGCATTGATAGTATTGATAGCATTGACAGCAGTTGAAAGTCCATACAGGCCAAGGATACCAAAGCGGAAATGAACATGGGACTCCAGTCAATTCCTTTTTTCATATACGTTTGAATTGTTGACGATGTGTGGGCATTGTACAGCATGCATAGAGTTTGATAGGAGGGGCGGGGTAGGAAGTTGTGAGTGTGTGATGTGTTGTGTTGTCAATTGTTGGGTGCTAGACATTTTACGGGTAATTATGGCTATGTGTCTGACAAGGCGATTAAATGATTCAATTGAGAATGAAACAAGTTTAGATGAAAATATCAATAAGTGATTTGGAAATACTCGTAATGGAAATAATTATATGAAGTGCCTGTCTGGCGTAGACCTGGCTCATTGATTTCAATATTGTCTGTTGATTTCATTCTCAGTTATATTTCCGAATAAAGCTAAGCAGAGACTTCTGCCCAGACTTTGTTTAAGAATAATAGAGAGATAAGCAGTTTTATTGCTTGAATCTAATTTATCAATTGGTCTTATGAATATTGAATAGATGGCAATTAAAGACTGCGTATATATAAGGGGTGTAGACCAATAACCCCGAAAATTGCCTAATTTTCAATTTAATACTTAAATATAGAGGGAAGCTAACTTCGGCTCTACCGAAGTTTATATACCCTTGGAGCATGATATATGCTGTCAGCTTGTTATATGGCATCTATACGATCTATTCTTCCGATTTGGATCAAATTCTCCAAAATTGTGTTGAAACAGATAAAATTCATATCTGGAAAGTATAAACACGCTGAAAACAAAAACGTTTTTTCATTCGATTTTTTCGTTCCTATGGCAGCTATATGCTATAGTAATCCAATTTGTTTCCCAATATTAGTGTTTTTGGGTTTAATATTTTGTAGTATTCGGTTGTTTGTTTGGGGTGGCATCGATAAAAAAAGTTTTTTTTTTTGAATTTTTATTTTTTTTCTTTTTTTTTTGAGAGGTAATTTAAAAGTTTTTTTGTTTGTGGTGGGTAAATGATATAATTTTATGTAAATAATTTTGTTTAAGGGGGGGCGGAGCCCGCCGCTTATGTTTAGCGGGGGGCGGTTTTTGGCGCCGAGTTTCAGGGGCTGCAATTTTTTGGGGCGGCAAAATAATTACAAAAATATATTGATTATTCTTTTAAATTAATACATAGTGGTATTACTGACGGTTATTTAGAATCTGCTGTTATTTCAACATGAGGAACGTTGCAAGATTCTTCACTTCAAGATCTAGTAAAAAAATACATTTTTTTAAAGCTGTTTAAAACGATTAAAGATCACAAAATGCTGCAGTTTTTAGACCTTGTGTTTGACTTAATCAAAGATGTTGGGGATTCCATATATTCCACTTTTTCATCCTGCTTCTTCTTATCAAGCCCTTCCAATATACTGATTATGTTATCAAGGGAGTATACAAGGGGCCGCTGATTTGTAGTATGCTTTAAAAATTTCTTATGAAACAAATGTTGTGTCAACTGAACAATAATTAAAAAATATTACCACATTTTCCATATTAAAAACCAAAAATTTCTACCTTTGAGCAAAATCAGAAAATTGTTTTCAGATATACCTTTTAATCAATACAGAATGAGTTATTTAATCCTTTGCTACATGGAAAAAACACAAATTTATAGCGTCAATTATAAAAGAACAATAAACAAACACCAAATAATATTTTCACGTTCGCGATATTTTCCGAATTTTTGGGGTTTACAATACCATAGTGGACTACTTTCAATTTCTTAGGTCATAATGGCGTACAATGAGCAGGACTATCTCATGTTCTCTTTCTAAACTTAAGCATCTTTGCCACTGAAATCGAACGGGAGTTTAGGTTATGTTATGTTTCCAAAAAACGTAGTCCAACATGTCCAATAATATCAGCCACCAGTTAAAACCTCTGCAGGCAGACTTCAATCAATGCTAATTCGAAAGGCATTTCATATCAAACCAGAAAACTATGTTTGACCTCGAAATAATTTTTGTTTCGGACCAACAAAGACAATTTTTATTTAAATTTTGGTTAAGGAGGTATGTAAAAAACGATTCCGCGGCATTTGCAAAAAAATTTTCGCCTCCGGCGCATTCTTCTGATATATCCCACAGTTAAAGAATTTTTCCCAATAATACTTAACAGTGTCCATGATACCAACTTCAGCTTAATAATAACCCTAGAACAATTTAGGTCTTTGTCCATCCCTAATCTAAATTCTACGTACGTCTCTTTATGTTACAGAGAAGTTTTTATACAAAGAATTAGAATAACTTAATTTTAGAAAGAACTGCTAAAATGTAGAACGATTCAAGAGAGAGGGGGCGGCATTGCGACTACCCCCCCGCGCCCCACACCACCCCAACCCCACAGGAAATCATAGAAAATAATAATTTTTTTTTGTGGGGGGTGGTGTAAAAAAAAAAAAAAATATTATTTTATTTAAAATTTATTATTTTTTTTATCCTTCTTTCATTTCCCCCTCTATTCCAACTTTTTTTTTGTTTTGTATGTTTTTATATTTTTTTTTTTTGTGTGTTGGGGAGAATAAATATTTGTAACGTTCCGCTTGCTTGTTAGGAATTTTTATTATTGTAGCTCTTATGATAAATTTATCGCAATTCTAGATGCAGACAAATTTTGCATGCGATAAAGCCCTTCTCAGCATCTAATTTCGCTGGATAAGGAAATTTCTCTCTTGTTCCCAAAGCTGCGCTTTAAGAGAAGCGATCTAAATTTCTCCCTTAGTTCTTAACCGATTTACCCGATTTGTAAGCTCTGCCTTGAGCCTATATAAGCCCTCCGTCGACTGTACATGGCCTCTTGTCGATTTTCATATTTTATTTGGCAAGCATCTTCCTGCCCCAAGGGCGTAGCCAGGGGGGGCGGGGGGGGGCAGCTGCCCCCCCTTGATCATCGATTTTGCCCCGAAAAATGCAGTTTTTAACTTATAACTTAAGTTTTCCGAGATTATTTTGAAAATTGTTTCTCATTTCATATCAAATGCATCTTGATCTAATTATTTAATGTTGAAAAACATATTTAAAGAAATATTTAAGAAAAGTTCAGGCACAGCTGCCCCCACCTTTTCGGAAAGCTGGCTACGCCCTTGTCCTGCCCGAAAGAAAACAGAAAGACACGTGGGTAAAAAGAAAATTTTAAAATTGATAAACTACCGCAGCAGCTACATATAAGTGGTAAAAGAAACCAAGGCCCACTAGCGTGATCAAGAATCACTTTAAATTAATTTTGCTGACTGCAAAAAATCTGGCTGGTAAGTGCAGTTCCGACCCTTTGCCTTATACTAGGCCCATTAGTGACTCCAATTGTACTTTACAGTTTGGAAGCCACTGCTCAGCCTAAATTTGGCCAACCGCCCACATTCTGCTCGCCTACTGTTCGCTGCCCTTCACAAGATCCCAATTGGATTAGAGGACCGGCTGAGTCTGGAATGTGGGATTGGGATTGGATTAAAAACGGAGTTTAAGCCTCCTCAGAGTGTGTGTGGTGTAAATTATTGTGAAATTCAAAGGAATTAGGTGCATAACCCCCTCTCAGCCGTAATTCTATTAAATTTTTTCGGCTGAGCTTTTTCTTTCGGTTTCCCCCCTCCTGCCCACAAATTCACCTTGGCGCTTGCGTGCATCCGAGAAAAAGCTCGAAGTTCCGCGCAGTCGCAGAGGCGAATTTCTGGAAAGTGGAAAGTGCAAACGAAAATAGATCAGTACAAATAAACCAAAATATTCCAGGCATAATAAAACATCAAAAGTGAGTAAAGAAGAAAATTTGAAAGTAAAAGCAGTTCACCCTACCTCCTAAGCTATATACACACATATTAAAACTACACCTACACACCAAGCAACAACACATCCATCATGGAAGGCCTTTCATCACTGGAGCTGCTGTATGTATGTATGTAAGTGAGAAAAATAACAATATTCCTCAATTTTTTTGCGTTAACCCCTAATTAAACAAAAACAAATCCCTTTTGAATTAATTCTGCTACAATGCTAAAACTTTAAAGCTAAAACCATAAATACAAAATCAATATTAAAAAATTTAAATAGTCAAAAACCCCAAAAAAAGACTTTCCAATAGTTAGCGAAACAGCTGATCGCAACCCACAAGTATGTTGGCTTGCCAGGTTTTGAGGCTCTAATTGCTTCCTTAAATTTTAAACATTATTTACCCACACCCACGCATATAAAAGCTTAATATTATGAATTTTAATACCTTTGTTTAATTTTGCTACTTATATTCTATTCTTAAACCTACCCTTATACATATTAATTTATCGTACAGTTTGAGAAGCACTGTGAGTTGAAGTATGTTGAATTTTTTTTGCCAATGGGCGTTTTAGTTTACAGAAAATCGGTTTAGTCATGCATTTATCCTTAATTTACAATCTCTTTAATGAATAAAATACGATTTATAATGAAGTGCTAAAAATTCTGAATTTTCCTGTTGACATGGTGACCTAAAAGTGCAGTTCAGAAGTTTTTCGTGGGGTCCTTCAGTAAAATTTAAATGAAGGCCATGGTAGGGTAGGGTAAAGACGGGGTTGTCAAATACCAGCTTAGACACCGCCCATGCTGGTTTATTAAGGAGAAGTCTCAGATAAGTTTGTAAGCAGGAAATATCGGACCTTAGGGTGATAACTCTTCTAGCTGGCCCTCCTGTTCTGCCAGGTCGATATATTTGTTTAGAGAGTTTAGCTCTCAGTTCTTGTAGTTTCTGGAGGGATCCTCAATTAAAATTGTGATAGCCCGAATCAAGAAGATACCCAACAAATTTTGTGTAAAATCTTTGAACGCTTTTGCAGAGTTTAAACCATGCTCTAAAATTTTTTGATTTTTTATTATGCACACCCTAAAGTAATCGTTTAAGATGGTATCAGTTAACTTTCTTATCGGCGTCCACCTAACGTTCATGTTGTAGTATGTGTCTTGACTCTCTGAGCTAGATGATAGCTGCTGTGTTAGAATGTTATAACGAATTAGAAGAGAGAGAAGGGAGTAGCACGCAGAACGAAATGACAGGTTGGTGGGCGGGGTGGTTAGATGAGGGGAGACGTAAAAGAGTGGCGAGCGCAGGAAGATGGAG
The DNA here is from genome assembly GCA_018904235.1 of Lordiphosa stackelbergi. Lineage (NCBI taxonomy): Eukaryota > Metazoa > Arthropoda > Insecta > Diptera > Drosophilidae > Lordiphosa > Lordiphosa stackelbergi. The sequence goes on from JAEIFU010002654.1 coordinate 20,045, forward strand.
TGGTGCCGAGGGGAAGAACAGAGCGCGGAGGAGGGGGTAGGGTGGCTGACATGAGGTCAATTTGTTTTGATATTTAGTTGGTAATTATTGGTTCGACGAGACGGGACTTATGTCGAAGTCTTATCCAAAAATATTCGGTTCTTTTTCGAATTCCCGAAGCAGTGCTGAGCTCAGGATTAAACAACACAACTTCTTAGAATCTGGTCGCGGCGGGTTCAGCTAGTAAAGTATAACTTCCCAGCCCTCAATCCGCTGGCTTTCACATAGATAACTATTGATAGAGGGAGCCACTGAGGTGGTGGATTTGGTTTAACATAGAAAGACTGATTGTTTTTGTGAATAATGATATGATAATATTATAATGATATACTAATTAAAAACTAGTTTAACTAATTAAGAATTTGAATTCAGTTGGAATTTAGGTTTCTGTGGCACCCACGATTGATATCTTTTATACTTTCCATTTGAGATAAGAAAACCGAACCAGTTCTGAATTTAAAAGTCCTTGCCTGATTTGTATAATGTTTTGCTGTAAAAAATGTAAAGTGATTTCAGTTCTGTTACACAGAGCGAGCTCAGAAAGTCCCTAAAGCTAAGTTAAGGCTTGAACTCAGGTTTAGAACATATAAATGAATAAATATGGAAGGTCATAATTGATTTAAAATAATAAAATAAGAACAAACAACTGTTTTCAAGGCTTGTATCTTGTCTACTTGGCTCCAAAATCTAGCAAATTAGCTAGCTTATTTCCCTCACACATCCCCCCACAAATTTGAAAGCATTCGCATGTACATTTCATTAACATTTACCAAATCACAAATGACGACTTCGCTCAAGCAGAAATCTGCTCCATAAAATTGTCATAACTGCAAACTTATTGCGACATTTCCAATAAACAGGAAAAATAAATGCCAGCTGTGACTTGGAGCACTTCCACGAGTATTTCTGGTTAATTTACTACAATGCGCCAAATATGCAACATAAATAATGTTGAGCATTTGACATAAATAACCAAGGATGGGCGAGAATTGGCGAACCAGGAGGCAGCTGTTGCAGTCAACTCCGGCTTTTGGCTTCGTCGGTAACTGTAACAATTAATTAGAAACTAACAAAGTTCCACTTGGCAGGCGCGCTCAACTTGTCCCAACAGGAGCAGGAGGAGTAGGAGGACACAAGCCGAATTGAAAGCGAAGTGGAAGTCGAAGTCGAAGACTGTCGCGCACATAAAGCGCTTTTAATTGATTTTCCTGTTACGTGCGATAGCGAATTGGCGACTCCGAGCAGCAACTCCCACCCCGGCCGTAATCGCTCGTTCAGTCATTCATTCGAATTGTAGTTAATTAATAAATTATTCCATGCGATTGAACTAACAATGTGGCTGTGGAAACTTTCGCCTGGCAGTGTCCTGCCTGGTCAGGCTTTAATTACTTCTGGTCATCTCCATTTGTTTAGCACTCTGCTTAAATAAATTTAATTTTTTCCTTGTACTGCAATTAAACACATTTTATTTGGAAATGTTTACGACGCTTACACGTTGCGTAAAAGCAACTTGACGACTTTTTAGAGATATGAACGGAAAGCATAAGCTGCTTTTACTTTAGCTTCAGCTTCCAGGACTCACTGCTCTGCTGTGTTGCAATAAATTTAATTTCATTTCATTTCATGTTCAGTCGTTTCCGAGGGGCAGTTCCCTCTTGGCTCAGGTGTAGCAAACATATTGGAAATTTATTAAAAGCGCAAAATAACTTTCGCAAATTCTCGCATGAGGTTGATGGCTTTTATGTGAGTTGCTTTTGTGGTTAAGCTGAAATTACTTTGTGGTGGATCCGAAATGTTGCTTTTATTAAATCGTTTAACGTAAATATTTAAAGGAGAAAGTCGAAAATTTCCAGGGGAAGTTTACGTAGTTCTAAGTTTGGTTAAGGTTGGCGTAAATGTTTAGTATAGGTCCATTTTGGTCCATTTGTTTTTAATGCAAATTTGTTCTGCATTTAAATTCACATCTACACGTCAAATAAAAAAATGTATTGCATATATTTAAATAGATATTGCATAAAAAAACCTAAGGTTCCCCATAGAATTATAGAATAGAATGGATAAAGAGACACACAAATTGACTCATTCGATAAAAATGCGCTAGCATTGTGGTTGTACTCTCTTGCCCCAATCTTTTCATTGCTTTGATTTATTACCTTTTAAAACGAATATTTCTAAACGATCTAAGAATAACCATGAATAACTCTGCACAGTGGGAAAAACCTCTGCAGAAACAAATTGCTTTTAACAAGTATAAATAGCAGTTTAGGCGGGATGTGCCAACTTGCTATCTTAAACGTTGTTTGTAAAGTGCAAAAGGTCTGTGTTTTTCTGTATGCCTCAAATTAATCAAGTTGGGTGGATTAGTAGTTGGTCGTTGAAGATTGTTTTACAGCTATGTCTCTAATCCTTTGGAATATGGGCGGCGCATATCTAGCGCTTGTAAATAATAGTGCGTTTCTTCCTTTTCAATCCCAATAGGGTAAGTTCCGATCGCTATTCCACTGAAGTCCCAAAATGTAAGTATCCGCTTCTAACCCTATTCAAAATCAATCAAATATTTCTAGTTGACTTTAAAATGTTCTTAAAAAACTAACAATATTAACTCACATCACGTTTTTGCGTTCTCAAGTGAGAATGTTGTATTAAAAATGAGATAAATCTTCATGCGCTGTTTTGGTAACGTTTGTGCTCATCTTGAGTCCAATGTTTTCGGTGTATTCTCTCTGTATGCATTAGATCTTCCTTAAATGTAAAGGATTTGCTAAATGAGACATATGAAGAAGATAAAAAATCTTCAACATAAATTTGGTTCTTAAATTCGCAAGAATTCTCATATTTAAATATTTCTATGTAAAGGGCGGTATCCACAGCTCGCGAAAAATCTCTCGTGAAAAAGTTGATATTCCGCAGATACCTTGCAGGGTCTGCTATTAACACGATAACACAATTTTTTCTATCGATAAACGATTCAAAGTAACCTTGCGCTGCTTTGGCGCTGTAAAAAACGAGAAAGGCAAAGCTAACTTCGTCTGTACCGAAGTTTTGATACACTTGAAATAGCTTGTCTCAACGGTTGGCGACTTCGACCAAACTTCGCAGATCAGCTTAAAAACATTACAAATTACCCATGACCGTGTTTGAGAGCGATAATATTGAGAACAAACCAGTTTTTCTCACTAAAACCCATTTTTCGAACCAAAATTTGTATGACAGCTACAAGAAGCAGTCATCCGATCTGGTCGGTTCCGACATATTAGCAGCGTGCAGTAAAAAGAAGACTCTATGCAAAGTTTCAGCTCGATAGCTCCAAAACTGAGGGACTAGTTCACGTAGAAACAGACAGACGGACAGACGGACAGACGGCAAATCTGGCCGCCACCTTTGTGGAGTGGCAGGAAGAGAAGCAAAAGAGGGAAAAGAGGAAGCACAGATACTGGGTTAACCCATATCTGCATGAGAGAAGTGAAATGGGGCGCTATTTCAAAGATGTGAATAGTAATGCCTAGAAGTTTGAATGGATAATTTACAAAGAATTTGTTTTAGTTTCAGAACATGATTCAAAATCCTGATGTCTTTCACGAGAAATTCCATAAGAGCTACACATGCTTCGGAAAGCATTTCCAAACATTAGAAGCACACTTGATGTCCATGAGCATGTCTCGCCCGGATTGCATACCACCTCAATTGAAATTGGCAGTAGTTTTGGAGTAAGAATTGGCGCTGTTGAGATAACTTAAGTTCGTTGACTTATTTCTACCTTGTGAAACTACGTATTTGGCGTCCGGAGATATGGAACGTCATGTGTCCTCGTCATATCGGATCAGTAAGTCTAGAATGGGCGTCCTTATTGACAAAGTATGTGATGCCATTCGCGCGGAGCTGAAGGATGAGATAGCTCCATGGAGTAAGGGCGGCATGCTGCAAGACGCCAAGGGGTTCGGGGAGGTTTGCAATTTTCCGAACTGCATTGGAGCAATTAATGGCAAACATGTGGCCATAAAAGCACCAAACAATAGCGGGAGCTTGTTTTACAACTATAAAGAATAAATTCACATTTTCGTATAACTTTAATTACATTTTTGTCATTAGGCGACGTTTTCTCCCGGAGTCTTTTTTTGCTGCGCTCATTTTTATTTTGTTGTTGCTATTGTCTTGCCCGCACAAACTAGAATCAAAACCTATTTTCGATTCGTCGCCACAAAAAAAGGCGTTAACAGCACTTAAAGCTACGTTATTTGTTTAATATAACGTATTGGCAAACGTAAATTATTTATCCCGAAAAGTGGAAACCGATTATGAAACGGCCACACGAACAAATTACGCAGCTGTTTTTTTTATATTGAGTTTTTCATTTCGCGGCCATTTCGCGAGCCGGGGATACCGCCCTTAAGAACCAAACTATGTTTTTCGAAGGTAATGTGATTTCAAATAACGTATGCGTCACATTTCAAATTCATCCCTCTCTAAGAGTTACAGAAAAAATATATTGAGAAAAATAAATTGGCATGAAATTAATTTAACATTTGCTAACAATATCAGGCTTATGAATCTCATGGTGGGGACTAAAAGGCAGATATTATTGGATATTATTGGTTTTATCCCGAAGGAAGACTATTTGGGAGTTTTGCGACATATCTTGCGATTTCTTATGCTCCAGTATCTTTCTAGCTAATTTAATCAACATCAGATCTCGGGCCTTTTGGTATATGGGCATTGTTATTATCGATGCATTTGCTGTTGGAAATTTCAAAATTATTGTCAATTGGGTCCTCTGCGTAAAAGGTTGAAAGATCTGCATCATGTCCGAAATGGGGCGAGCACCTCTTTAATCATTTTTTCATACAATTTAATACTTGCCTTAAACAATGCATGTTTATAATGATTATATCTCATGATGCAGAAATATGCGCTTTATTGTGTACTATTGTTTGTAAATTTCATATTGATATTTCTAAATATAATATATAATAAAATATGTCGAAATAAAATTTTACAGATTCATTTTCATGTTATTACAAGAGCGTTATATCTCAGTTGTCCTGCAGTCGATATTGCTCAAACATACTTGAGTTAAAACATCATATTTTGAATTTTTATTAAAGACAATTTTAAATTTATAATATTTTATTAGAATAACTCGAAACTAAAAGAATAATTTTTTTCTGAATAAACCCTTTGAGATCTTTAAACGCGTTTTTCTCAAAATGGATAATTTTGAGTTGTGCCGGTATTGAAGTAAGTGACCGATATATATATATGTTTTTTTTTTTTAAATGATTGAATTTTTCAAATCTCGTTAAAAAAAGACAATGGCATTCCTAATATTTTTTGCATATTCTTTATAGTTCGCGATCTTCTGAAGAAATTTTTTTTAACAATAGTGCGAGTGACAGCAGGATTTGATATCTTTTACTATTACCTTATTATCCTATTTACTTAATTATTTCTTTTACAAAATTAAGTCCACTTTTTTTTAATATTTTTGTTCCCAGTATTTCCGATTTTTTACATCGATGGGGGGTGGATATATCACCTTAAACTCGTACGCAGTGTTGCCCAAGGTATACTATACAAGGTAGGCCTCCTCACTCTCTCGCTCTCTTGACAACTTGTTAAATTTCAGTCAGTAAGCAACTGTTGTAAGCGAAGCATCTACGCGAACGAATTATTTGTGTTTTACTTAGTAGCTTAGTAGGCTTTGTATTGAAATATATTACTCTCTAGCTCTCGCTCTCTTTAACACAAATATAAGGAGTTGTGAGAGAGCGAGTGAGCCCAAGGTGAATTTACAATAGTACCTTATAGTAAATTCACCTCCTTCGTCTTTGCCGAAGTTTTTATTCCCTTGCAAATGTTTTAATACATCAAACAATACAAACAATTTTTCTAAATAAAACCCACTTTTCGACCGGTAGTTCCTATGGCAGCTATAAGATATTGTCATCCGATCCGGTCGGTTCCGACATATTAGCAGTGTGCAGTAAAAAGAAGACTCTGTGCAAAGTTTCAGCTCGATAGCTTTAAAACTGAGAGACTAGTTTGCGTAGAAACAGACAGACAGACGGACAGACAGACGGACAGACGGACAGACAGACGGACGGACAAAGCTCAATCGACTCAGCTTTGGCCTACATTAAAGTTATAGCGTTTCTGTCCAAATGCTCTCTATATTCTTCACTTTAAACTTATCAAATCTAAAGTGAACCAACAGTAAATAAATTTGCCATATGATAAGAAAATACAAATATACACATATCACATATTGCACTTTGCCTCATGCTGGTCTCTTGTGCATATGTTGCACAAAATTGAATGAAACATAACATTTCCCATGAAGAAAAATTAAATTGAATAAACAACCACACACACAAACATCCTGAGTAAGTCAGAAGGAAAAGGCATTAGCAGCAGATTACTGTCAGCATGGACCGGACTCAGTCGATGCCTTGCATCTTGCACTCGACCAAATCCGATTCTCTGACTCTCTGGCCAAACAGTCATTAGCAATGTGACCCCGAAACTGGAACTGACCACATAAAATTTTATGCCGTTTGCCTTAATAAATTTAATTAAAAAATCAAAATGCCTGCAAAGCTGAGGAAAAGTCAAAGCTGGCCCAGAGTAGAACATTAGGCACAGGCCAAATCACAATTTGGGTCAACTGTAAGCATTTTGTTTTAATGGCCTACAGGCGGCACTGGAAGTTATCTGAGCTTATGAAATTTCAAAAGCAAGGAAACTAAGCAGACACCTTTCAATTAATTTCTCAATGCGTCTCCTTCATAAAAATCAATTGCTGGGTACTTTCTTTTTTTTTAAATTTCCTTGGATGATTTTTATGAGCAAGTTGGGTGCTTGCAGTTAATTAGAAAATGAGAGAAAGAGAAAAAGTGCGGCTAATCAACTGAGAGTTGTTGAAATACCAAATTCGAGGTGTTGTTGCCGCCTGTCGAGGAGTTGAAGCTGCCAGAGAAGCCGATAAGCCAAGCCATATTGAAGCGGAAATGAGAACAGAAATAGGAAAAAAAAGGAACTTAAGTAAAAGCAGCAAATCTTAAATTATTGGCCATGTGATGAAGAAGCTTTCTAAGTGCTTGAGTTTTTTAAAAGCGTTGGTAAAAGCTGTAAACTATCGTAAGTAAGGGGAATCTATGTACTTAAACAGAGAGTATTTTTTATTTCAACTTGGCATTTCTCAAATAGCGAAGTAAAGGTGAAGAGAATTTAAATTGAATTGATTTGTGCAGTGGGATATGAACTCTTGCTTCTGTTTTTGTTTTTGAAAAAAACTAGATTTTTGATTAATATTTCCGTCCTCATAACTCTACTCCGGAGACTGAAAATTTAGGAGAGTGTGTTTCTCATTGATGGTAATCACATATTTAATTTTGGGGATTGCCAACTATCTCTAGAAGGTACGAATCCTCTAACTTTAAAACAGATATAACTTTTTTCCAAATTGCGGGGGCGGGAGGGGGCGTGGCCAAAATTTGAAACAAACTTGATCTGCGTGCAGATAAAAGAAGCATTTGTCCCATACATATCAAAGCTCTATCTCTTACCATCTCTGAGATCTAGGTGTTCATACAGACAGACGGACAGACGGACGGACGGACAGACGGACAAGCCTATATCGTCTCGGCTGTTGATGCTGATCAAGAATATATATACTTTATATGGTCGGAAATGATTCCTTCTGCCTGTTACATACATTTGCGCGACTTAAGTATACCCTTTTTACTCTACGAGTAACGGGTATAAAAATAGAGGAAAGCTAATTTCGGCTGGACCGAAGTTTATATACCCTTGGAGCATGATATAATTCTTACAGTTTTTTATATGGCAGCTATACGATATATTCATCCGATATTGAACAAACCTCTAAAATTGTGTTGAGACAGATAATATTTATAACTGAAACGCACTAACACGCTACCATTGAAAACGAAAAGTTTTTTTCACTAAAACTATTTTATCGACCGATCATTACTCTGACAGCTATTTGCTATAGTCATCCGATTTGGACCAGACTTGATAGAATTGTGTGTGAGCATATCAGATTGATCAGTAACGAGTTTGGGAGCGATAGCATTTAAAACAAAAAAGTTTTTCTCACTTAAACTAGTTTTTCGACCCATCGTTCCAATGGCAGCTATATGCTATACACTCCTGCCCAAAATTATACGACACTTCGAAAATTTTAGTTTCGACCCTCGTAGGAGAATGGTGAAGCATAATACAACAAAATCAAATATGCAGAATGAAAGCTTAATGAATTCTGCTTAAAATGAGTTGTTCTTATCTCTGATTGCATCTCGAGTTTTCAAGTATTGGTAAAAAGAGCACCTCCAGTTCGATTTTGTCATGTCCGCAAGTGTATCAAAATTATACGACACTTGTCAATTTGTTGGATTTGGTTAATTATTTATTCCTATAATGGTACAAAAGCAATAGTTAATAATTAATAGAGCCACCATGAGCCTTTGCCACCTCGAAAAGTCTCTTAGGCACCGAACGCACTAAATTTGTAAGAAAATTTTGGTCCAAAAAGACCATTAAGCCAAAATTTTCCTTTTGAGGCTTCGACTTTCTCAAATTTGTTGTTATTGGCGTAAACTCGACTGGCTAAGAAATGTTCTGAATTGGGTTTAGGGTCAGGGAGCACTGGCCAATCCAAAATATTTATATGGTGATCATTTAAGAAGCGCTGGGTCTCTCTGCGCTTGTAAAAAGATGCATTATCTTGCATAAAAATAAGATCTCTTTCCATATTTTCTTTCAAAAATGGCAGAAGACGATCCTCCAATACCTTTTGTATTCTCCACTGTTCATCCTGGAGCTTGTGAAGCACAGATCAAGCGTTTCAGACGCCTGAAAGGCTCTCCCCAAACCATTGCAGATCCGCCTCTGAAACTGCGTTTGGGAAACTTAAGTGGATCCTTACGCAAATCTCTCCAATAGTGCCGAAACCCATCTGGGCCATCAAGTTAAAGTATTTTTCATCAGAAAAAATTATCTAAATGAAAATATTGAACAAAGCTGTATGAACAAAATAAAGTTAAAATTTCATACCGAGGACCAGTTTCTCTCAAGTTTTTTTCCACAAATTTTAGTCGTGCTGTTTTGTGGTGCGGCTTCAGGAACGGAGCCTTCTTTAAGACTCCTCTGACAATGCACTCCGATGATTGCAGAGTCCCCACAAACAGTCATCCGTGACACAGGCTTACTGCAACATGCGGCAAGTAAAGTGGAGCACGAAGAAAAACAAATTGCTAGCTTTAAGTAAAAGGACAACTTTTTGCTGGCAGAAAATTTGTGTCTTCTAGTACTGTGCTGCGCAGCATATTAATCAGCATGGCTCCAAAATTAGGTGGTAACACCACGTGGTGGACCATTGACTCCGGATATTTAGGTTGCATTAAAGCCAGCATCGTTGTAGGCTTTCTATCCCACTTCCCTCTTCTTGTCGGATAAAAAATACAAATGCTGAGGCAAACTAGATTAAAAAAATTCGTCTGTAAGTTTTCCTATACACTTGAAATAGCTTGTCTCAAGGGTTAGCGACTTCGACCAAACTTCGCAGATCAGCTTAAAAACATTACATATTACCCATGACCGTGTTTTGAGAGCAGTAATATTGAGAACAAAACAGTTTTTCTCACTAAAACCATTTTCCGAACGAACATTTGTATGGCAGCTCACAAGAAGTAGTCATCCGATCAGGTCGGTTCCGACATATTAGCAGCGTGCAGTAAAAGAAGACTCTGTGCAAAAGTTTCAAGCTCGATAGCTCAAAAACTGAGGACTAGTTCGCGTAGAAACAGGACGGGACGGAGAGACGGACGGACGGACGGACGGACGGACGGACAGACGGACGGACAAAGCTTAATCGACTCAGCTCGTCATGCTGATCAAGAATATATACTTTATGTGGTCGGAGATGATTCCTTCTATGCGTTGCAAACTTCTGGGCAAAATTATAATACACTTTTCAAGTGTATAAAAATTAATTGGAACCAAACCTTTCACTCCAGCCGCAGTAATTGACAAGTGTCATATAATTTTGATTTGCAGACATGACAAAAATCGAACTTTTGTGCTCTTCTTACCGCTACTTGAAAACGGGAGATGCAATCAGAGATAAGAACAACTCATTTTAAGCAGAATTCATTAAGCTTTCATTCTGCATATTTGATTTTGTTGTATTATGCTTTACCATTCTCCTACGAGGGTCGAAACTAAAATTTTCGAAGTGTCGTATAATTTTGGGCAGGAGTGTAGTCATCCGATCCGGCTGGTTCCGACAAATGTGCAGCGTATTTGTACCAAAAGACTTTGTGCAAAGTTCGGAGGAGATAGCATAGAAACAGACGGACGGACAGACGGACATGGCTATATCAACTCAGCTCGTCACGCTGATCAAGAATATATATACTTTATGTGGTCGGAGATGCTTCCTTCTGTACGTTTCAAACATCCGGACAATTTGAATATACTTTCTCCAAGGGTATAAAAATAATGTACGCTTTCGTAATGGGAATTCGATCACAGTTCGGCTGTGGCATACATCCTTTATTACTAGTAATGCAGGCTGTGGGCACTCCGTTTACAAAGCGGCCATGCACATGGCAAAGTAAAGCGGATTGTATGGGAGGATTTCCTTCATACTGATAACAAAGTAATGCAAGAGTAACCCATTTTGTAATGGCAATTTGCGCCGCTGTGTAGTTACTATGTTTCAGATAAGCTCTCAATTTACTCTGCTATTTGTAAGCTTATGTGACATATAGCACTAAGCACACTCGAGTTGTCTGGCGATGAGAATTTTCAATGGATTTAGCATTTTATTATATTTGGGCGGTGAAATTATTAAATTATTTATGTTTTAATGAAAACAATAATTAATAATTTTAGAGAAAACAAGTAAGAGATTTGCAGTGGAGTGGTCTTACTTTGAAATACCCTGTACAATTGAGATACACATAAAAGCACACACACAATTTTTTGAAGTTTAAGCCGGGTATCCAGCACCGCGGAAACTAAAAATTCCTGTCAAACTTCATGTAAAAAAAACTATGCCAGGAATTTTTAGTTTACCTTTTCGTTGTTTGTGTATCCAGCAACATGAACATAATCCACAATTTCTTATCGATAGTTGGCATATCGATAGCGGTTCCCACTCACTTCCCGCCCACGTCCCGCACACGGCCCGCCCACATCCCTTCCACATCCCACCCACACCCCACCCACATCCCTCCCACTTCCCGCCCACATCCCGCCCACATCCCGCCACATTCCACCCACTTCACAACCACTTACCACCCACCTTCCACCCACTCACATCCCACCCACATCCCATTCAATTCCCAGTGTGCATCCCGGCGTTATTTCCAACATTGGAAAATGAAAACACAAATGAATTCCCATTTTGACCTTGCAATATTTATTTTGCATGTATAATTTTCCGGCAATTTTCCGACCGTTGGGTCAAATTTTCCAACATCGGAAAATCACATTTCAAACTATTTCGTATTCTATCCTTACAAACCGAGTTAGAAGCCAATCGGCGGATTTTCCGAAATCGGGAAAACACGTGTCGAATAATTTCGCTTACTATGCTTTTAAACCAAATTTCAAGTCAATCGGATTAAAAATAACATTTTTCCATACAAACTTTTCCGACGCTTTTCCGAATTTTCCGGGGCTTAAAAAGCCAATGGAGCTCCAATGCTATAAGCTACAACCGTAGCTACTGTCCGAGTCATTTTGTTTTTTTCTTGACCAGCGGGTTTTTTGAAACCCAATGGTTTTAACCCTGTTATCTTTTTATTTTTTTTTTTTTTTTTATTTTTTTTTTTTTTTTTTTTTTTTTTTAATTTTTAATTTTTTTTTTTTTTTTTTTCTCCCTTGTTTTCCAAAAAACTTAAAATAATTTATAATAATATTAAATTTTTTTATGTTTTTTTTTTTATTACATTAAAATTTTTTTTTTTTTTTTTTTATAAAAAATTGTTTTTAAAATTTTTTTATATTTTTTTATTTTAAAATAATAAAATTTTTTTAAAATTTTTTTTTTTTTTTTTAAAATTTTTTTTTTCCATTATTTTTATTTCCTTTTTTTTTTTATTTTTATAATTATTTATGTATTTAATATATTTTTTTTATATATTATTTTATTTTTAAATTAATAGTTTATATTAATTTAAATATTTTTAATTTTTTTTTTTTTTTATCTTTTTTTTGGTTGTTCACATTTTTTTTGTTTTGTTACACACGCCTTTTTTTGTTGTGGAACCAAAAATTTTTATATGTGAAAAAAAAATTTTATTTTAATAAATATATTTTTTTCTATGTACATTAGGGCGGACATTTTTATATATGGAAAAATGTAACATCATACTGATACCCGCTTAAACGATGCATATTTGTGTATAAAACGCATAGCAAAAAAAAATTTTTGAGAAAAAATAAGTTTTAGGGTCTGCGACTTGGATTCAAAGTTTATCACTCATACGTACTGTTGCCCATGCCTACATTTTTAATTTTTAAGTAGTTGGCGTAGACTTGGTTTGAAGTCATAACATTTGACAAAAAAGGTACCATGACCATTGAAAAATTTGTTTTTAATATAGCCAAGACAATATGTCAATAATATTTTAAATAATATTTATGGGAAATCGTATATTACGGCAAAATTTCAACTATTCTGCCCACACGAACTGAACTGAAGTGCTGCGCATCACGACTGCAGCCGATCCTGCGCATATTCTATTTTTACTGTGCTGCTTAAAAATAGACTATCGTCCATTTGATAATTCCCATTCTTTCAGGATTTAAAAAAATTCGGATTACTATACTACTGTGGTCAAAAAGTTCCGGGTATTTGTTTGTAAATTAAAAAATCTTTATTCTTGTAAATTCATTTCATTCCCCACAAAGTTGTCTTCGCCGAATGCGTTACACTTGTGGCAAAGTTTTTCCAATTTTAAAATCATGCTGCAAAGTTCTTTTCCGGTATAGTCTTTAATTTCTTTTTCGTTTCGGGTTCTATCTCTTTCATCGATTCAAAGAGGTGTCCACGGAGCGGTCTCCTGAGTTCAGCGAACTGCCCATGGTAGCCCAAATGGTCACTCAACATGGTTTTACTGTTATGTAGTAACTGTCTAGAAGGTCCGTGCGGACATGGCTCTATCGACTCGTCTGATCAAGAATATAACTACTCTATGGAGATGCTTCCTTCTAGCTGTTACAAACATTTGCACAATCCCATTAAATTTTTTGTACCTTTGGTAAAGATGAAAAAAATACATCCCTTTTTGTGTAACAAATTTCATGGTATTTTGTTCTTAGTTTGGTTTTTGTTTTATTTAAATGGACATAAAAGTGTTTTTTTTTCAAACAATTTGGATACATTTTCCTGTGACTTTCAACGCCTTGGAGCACGTACAGTTCTTGATCTGTCGTCGTTGTAAGCTTGCTGCTATAGTCTTCAACCGTTTTTACAGCCCGCTCTGCTACATCATTGACTACGTGCAAGGATTTAATGACCTCAAAGTTATTTTGGTAGTCGACATCATCTTTCCACGACCGGGGATCCTTTTTTAAGAATTCTGTTGAGAGCCCCAGACGACGGAAAAATAATAAACTTCGATTGGAGATAAAAGAGTCCATTTTTTTTCTGAGGGTAGTCTGTTCGTAAAAAGCATAATAAACTATTAAGAATTGATATTACCAAGAAAATTTTTCACATCTTCAATTTTTTAATGCAACTTTCTTTTCTCCAGAAGACGTGAACTTTTTTTAACGCTCTGACCATTAACTTCTTCTCGTTCCAAGCGATATCTTCATCGAAAAAGGCTAATGGAGCCACTTCATCTGTCAAATACCATAGGTGATTTTTAAGGTAATATGATTGGGCAGCTGTATTATTTGCTTTTTAATGTTTTGAAAATTGTTGGAACACCGCTCTAGACAAAGCTGATCTCCAGACGCTGCGAGCCACACTAGTCGCACTTTCTGAAATGGACAGTCTTAAGAATTTAGTCCCATATAAAAGCGTGGATAAAACGCATCTCTTCGTTGGAAATGGGCTCGTTTCGTCAAAATTTGCTCCTAGTCTACCGACCAAAAATACATTCGATTCCTGCTCCATTTTTATTTGTTGCTCGATTAAATTCAAATTTGACAACTTTTAAAATGATACGGAGAATTCGTCGACAAAATTTAGATTCGGTGAACGGGTCGTATACGTAATATTTGTGGAAACTTTGAAGGCTTTTCGCAGAGGTTAAAACATGATATAAAATTTTTTGATTTTTTAATTTATTATGTTTTTTACTCTTTGGAGAGTTTTTCCTTTGTTTTATTGCGCGTCATTGCAATATTCTCTTTGAAAGTCAAAACCGACTTTTTTTCAAGGTGGCTCACAACCCCCATATCTCATTTTTTTTTTTTGCTGACGTCACATAACCAAAAAATTTGTTACAAAAAAAAAAAACATATTTGTATCAAAAGGCAATTGACCAAAGATATTTCCCTCATACTTACTTTTGTCATTCGAAAAAATTTTGTATAATAATCACAAGTCAAAAATAAACGAGAGCGTAAGTTAAAGTCGGCATTAACCGACTTCGATATACCCGTTACTCAAGAAAAAACATGTGTGACCATCCAAAAAGTATGCAACATATTTTTAGGGTGGTAGCGTGGAGGGCTTGGTTCACTTTTTTGCTTATAACTTGAGAACCGCTTATCCGATCTTTATCATTCCTTCGGCAAATCGATTCATTTTGCTAATTACTAACTATCTCTAGAAGGTACGAGTCCTCTATCTTTAAAACTGTAGGAGATATAACATTTATCCAAATTGCGGGGGCGGGAGGGGGCGTGGCCAAAATTTGAAACAAACTTGATCTGCGTGCAGATAAAAGAAGCATTTGTCCCATACAAGTCAAACCTCTATCTCTTACCATCTCTGAGATCTAGGTGTTCATACAGACGGACGGACGGACGGACGGACGGACGGACGGACGGACGGACAGACGGACAAGGCTAAATCGACTCGGCTGTTGATGCTGATCAAGAATATATATACTTTATATGGTCGGAAATGATTCCTTCTGCCTGTTACATACATTTGCACGACTTTAGTATACCCTTTTTACTCTACGAGTAACGGGTATAAAAAAAAATTTTTTTTTTTGAAAAAGTCGAGTTCTGGTTCACGAACTTAAAGAAGGTGTAGACTGATAGGTTGCTTACCAAAAGTTAGGTAATAAGAAGGGACCGACACATGACATAAAAAAAGTTTAAAAAATTTAATCAATGTTCTTGGCTCTCAGCTCCCAGCCGCCTCAGAACCCCCATTCTCCCCTACACCCTAAAAGTAATCGTTTAAGATGGTATCAGTTATATTTTTTATAAGCGTCCACCCTAATGTACATGCAAAAATTTATCTCTGTCTCTTATAGCCCTTTCTTGCTTTGAGATCACCCCTTTTACGGACAGACGGACATGGCTGTTGATGCTGATCAAGAATATATATATATATTAGGTCAAAAGTTTTTTTTTCTGTTTTATATATATCAACCACAATTTGTTTACCCTTTTAAATGATAAGTAAGGTTTAAAAAACGGACGTTAGGGGTTTATAAACCCAATCAATTTAATAAAGTAATGTGTACTTTTTAATGGCTTTATGTGTTTTTTGTAATTTTATCTGATTCTTTTTCAGGAATCGTTTTCTCTAGAGCATTCCCATTTGCAGTTTTACGAACTCAGCCAAAATGGTGCCCACCACCGATTTGAATGGCTTCACTGACAGGCAAATAACCTTTCCCCAAACACTAAAATATAAAATGTCAAAAATTGATTTATTTTGCTTATTTAACTGCATGTATTTTCACGTTTTTGTCGAATAATATTTAAAATTTGTTGTTTTAGTTAATTTATTTCGGCATGTCACATCACTTCAAATCATTCTTAAAGCATCGTGCGCATCTTGTCCAAAAAGTATTCAATATACTCAATCTCCTTGGAGTTTAATCGTTTCGCATTATAAATGCTCTCCTCAAAATTTCGCTCATCATTTAATCTTTTGTAGGCGCCACCTCGATAAAGCCAGGCCCGCAGATATTTTCCGTCCAAGTTGTTTAGTATGTAGTCACAGTCCATAATGGCGAGTTTATAATGGCGTAGCCTTAAGAAATTGATATAAAATAACTTCTTACTTTAGCCAATGATGACTTACTTGATGTATGAAATAGCGCGATTCACATAGAGCACTGGAGTATCGTTAATATATGTCAGACCTTTAGTGTAAAGTGTAACTGCAATGTCAAAACTACTTCTACGATATTCATGATTTCCCAAACGGCGAAAGTTTTCGGCCACACGTTCTCTTTCTTTTCTGGCCAGGACTCTCTCCGGCATTGTCTGATCTATTTGACGCATGAAAGTCATTTGATTTGTATTAGCGATCGCTTTGGTTCTAGACTTGGACCTCTTCAAGGATATCCGATCGGTAAATGGATTACGTTTTGTGACCAAAAAGTTAGTGTCGGTCACCGAGGCACTGATGTCAACCTCAACGGGTTTCTGTGTTTTGTCCTTGGGAGTGGTGCTGATGGAATTTCAGTAAGCAGTCGAACTTAAAATGTAAATATAAACTTACTCCTCCATTTTATTGGCATTGGCCATTGTGTCCATAAATTGTAGAACATCGTTCACCTTGGATGGAGTCAACAGGAAATCCTCCTCAGATTGCGGATGCCTATCAAGGGGAGTTCGTGGTTCCTCAGTTTGGGGTGGCTTAATGAGTTTTGGTGTCTGATGTGTTTTAGTTTTAGAGTGAGACATTTTTTTTGTGAGATTAATATATCGATGTGACTTTTTGATATGTGCTTCAAAAGTAAAGGCCTTATGAGTATTGATTTTACAATGCCATTGAATTTAAGAAATATGAAAAGTCAATTTTATTTGACAGTTTAGAAAATCTTTTGTGATAAAGTTTGATATGAGCAATCGAATTTTTTTTATAAAGGTGATGGGTAAACTTTTAACAGAGAAGTTAAAGCTCTGCAGAACAGTTAACAAATCGAAATAACACACCGATTCAAAAAGAACCGCGAAATTGGAATATGAGTTTTTTAAGAATTCAGATACCGACAAATGTTTTTTTTAGTTTAAACTAGGAGCGCAAATATTGATTATATTAATTTTTTTTTATTATAATAAATCGTATACTTAGAATAGCCGCTACAAATCAGGGACCGTAACAATTTTTATTTTAAAAGTCCATACATTA
Organism: Lordiphosa stackelbergi; assembly: GCA_018904235.1. Classification (NCBI taxonomy): domain Eukaryota; kingdom Metazoa; phylum Arthropoda; class Insecta; order Diptera; family Drosophilidae; genus Lordiphosa; species Lordiphosa stackelbergi. The sequence goes on from JAEIFU010002654.1 coordinate 37,389, forward strand.
ACTGTTAATTAGTGATTTTTATTTGAATAGTCCAGACATACCAATTATTCTTTGATTTTTATTTGAAATGTCCGAAATTACCATTTTGTTCTTTATTTTTTTTATTACTCTGCAAATAACAGCCAATTTTGATTTTTATTTAATTTTGTTCTATAATATCAGTTCTTCAGTGATTCATTATTTATAAATCTTATCATTAACAATTATTCAGAGGTACTTTTAATTTTTGGTCACACAAAAAAAGTCTTTTCCATATACCGCAGTGAAGAAACCATTGGCGACCAAAACACAAAGCTATACTTGATCAGCTCGACAAGAGTAATCAAACAATCCAAAGAAGATGAAATTATAATTTTATTTCTTGTTTAATTTTATAAATAAACTCTTTTGTAAAGTCTGGGGAAAATTTTTTATTTTTTATCCGATTGTCTTGAAACTTGATTTGTGAGCATAGTACGCGAAATAATTCGACACGTGTTTTCCCGATTTTCAAAATTCCGCCCACAAGGAAAACGGCCGGAAAATTATTTTACTGATTTTACCCTTTTTTCAAGAATTAATACAAGCTAGAGGTAGATAAGAACAAACAAACCACAGTAGAACAATATTGCTTACATATTTTGAAGCTTGAATATGTATCCTATTATTCCATTAACAAACATTTGGATTTTGTACAACTTTAAATTTCTACCCTTGGTTTAAAAATTTTCGGATTAGCCAATATGACGTTTTATTTAAAACTGTCTCAGATATCTGTAAAGTATCAAGATCAAAATTGTTAATGTTAATTATTATAATTCATCCCGAAAACCAATAATGACTTTATGCCATTTATGTCCAAAATTTTTTAGAATCTAATGGCTTCACAAATGCAGAGCTTTCTCAATTATCACAAGGTAATGAGCCAAAAACAGTCGGGTTTTAGGAAGAATCGAGGCTGTATCACAGCAATAACTAGCATTGTTGAGGATATTCGGAAACAGCTGTACGATAGCTGTGTAACCTTCCTGACACTACTTGTCCGCAGTAAAGCATTCGATGCTGTCAATCACGAAATTCTCTGCACGAAACTGATGAACTTATACAATTTTTCTAGCACTGCAATTTCGCTGCTTAAATAATACTTGAATAACAGAATGCAGGCGGTGGCATCAGGCTCCTGCATTTCTAATTTTTGATCACGTGGTGTCCCTCAGGGGTCGGTCTTGCGACCGTTGTTCCAAGTAATGTTGTTCCTATAGCTTTGAACTCTTGAACTTTGAACTTTGAATAAATGGGGAGCCGCACTTGCATATCTTCGGTGTTTCTGCTCGGATCTTATAGTGGTATAGACAGATATTGGTCCATACTGAATATATATTAAGTCACGAAGTTAAAGCTTAAAAATTGTAGCTCTGACAGTTTTGCCAAATTTGCAGGAAACTTGATCTGGGTACAGTATACACCTACATACATGCAAAAATTGGTGGCTCTACCTCTTATAGTCTCTGACGTCAACGCGTTCATACGCATAATTCGATTTGGCTGTTGATGCTGATCAAGAATATATTTACTTTATGGGGTAGGAGGTGCTTCCTTCTGGCTGTTACATACATTTGCACAACTTCATGATCCCCTTTTTCTCATTTTTAATGAGAACAGGGTATAATGACTATAGTAAGGCAAATTCTCGTACTTACATTTTTCTATGGAGTAGAAGTATTTGGCCACTGCGGATACAGAGATTTCCAGAAACTTAACGTGTTACTTAACTCAATAGCTGGATATGTATTTAACAGTAGACCATTTGACAACATTTCACATCTAGCTCGTAAGATTTTTGACCTTGGCCTGAAATCGTGGATTAATCTCAGAACTTTTACTTACATTCATAAGATCATCACGAGCAAAGAACCATCTTACCTACACAAAATGCTTAGATCTGCAGCATCACAGCGCACAAACAATTTTATATGCCCGAGATGGAAGCTATTATGCTCTGAGAGGCAGTTTATGATAAATGCTATTCAGCTATGGAACGATCTACCTCATGGTATTAAGACAATTAGAAGTGTAAATCAATTCAAGAGGAAGGTTAGGGAAATCATGCAATATAGGGAATTAGCAGTAGTAAACAACTAGTTAAAATAATGAAAAACGTAACAAAATTCTATTAATATATTTTAGTTATGTGTCTGTTAGTGTTAAAATCTAAATAATTGTTATAATTTAAGTTAGGAAGTGATTGTATAATTGTATGTTAGGTATAAAATACTATGACTAGCGCGATAATTTACAAGTGCCAATGTACTTGTTGCGCTGGGAGTAAAGCAAATAAAATTCAAATACAATTTAACCCACATTTTTTGTTACACTAAATATTTGGCGAATAAGACGATTTAAATGTTTCTTGGCCATCAGTATTTTAATAGAATTTTTCTCCAAAATTTTTCGCATTCGAGTATTCAAATAAATGGCCGAAACAATGATTTCATTCTCCAATGATTCATAATCCCTTTTTTCTGTACAATCCGCCAATATACTGCCTTTCAAAGACTTAATTGCTCTTCCCGTTAGCTTCATTTGCAACCAAATTTTATAGAAGTCTCCAAACTACAGTTGCTCTGCTTGAATCTTTCGCGTTGCTAAATAAACAGGCTCCAATACATTAACTAGGGAGCTGAGTTCATCCCACTCAGCTGGCAACAAGTTAATGGTTTGAAAATACTCGCAAAATGATTTAAGTTTAGGTGTAACTTGCTTAGTGTACGTAGAGTTCTAAAGGGTTGTCACGTCAATTTCCGGCTGGGGGCAAT
>JAEIFU010002655.1:0-40174 GCA_018904235.1 Lordiphosa stackelbergi
ACGTATTGCTTAGGAAGCAGTCGCCACAACGCGAAGGGCAGCATTTCACACACTTCATGGGTATTTTGCCACTTCTAACTTAAATTGATCAGTTTTATACAAACTTTGGGGGTGGTTATAGTCGGTCTCGGCCGACTTTCTTAAATGTTTTCAGTTCACTTTTTCTCTTGACAATGTACAAAAATAACAATTTGAGCCTTACCTTTTTCCAAACAGATGGAGGCGGTTTCAGGCTTGGGAGATCATAAATATAGCATGATTCAATTCAAATACAGGTTCAGTTCTGGACCGGTTTGCTCTTTCGAGCAGATTACTCAATAGAGTTTTTTGGAGAAAGGAAGAGAAATAGAGATTACTGATACCAGAATTTTAGTTCTCTCTACTTATTTGTACCGGTTCAAATGGTTATTTTCATTTTCTTTTTTTTAAGTATTTCCCCCTTAATAATTTGCAGAGAAATTTCCAAGCACCTCCATTCCTTGAAACATCTAAACTGAACATCTTCTTTTCGCTTCCCTGCTTTTAGTTTTGTCTGGCTTAACCTACATTGATAACATTGATGACCCAGTTTTGACTTGGTAGTGCTATTCTTTGGATTGTTAGTTGTGCGGTTTTTCTAGCTTTCTTGTGCAATTAACATTCTTTTTTTTGTTGTTGTTGTTGTTGTATTGTTGCATTTCTATGGGTTGACTTGGGCGAAGGTAACAACAAAAAGCAATTCCCAATGTCTTTCAAGGTGGAAGACCAAGAAGTGTGTGTGTGTGTGTGTGTGTCTGTTTGTGTAACTTGAGTAGGGCCCAAGTTTTGATTGTTAGAAAAGGGTAGATGATGAGCCGGGAGGGGGGAGGGGGTGGGGCCTGATGTCACTTACGTTTATGGGTTTCTTCTCTTCGGTTTTGTTTTGTTACGCACTTCGTATTGTCCTGTCCCGTGATGGCTTAAATGGGGTCCGGCAGCGGGGGTGGGGGTGGCTGTCTGTTGCGCGCGCGTTGGCAAAAAAATTGATATTACGTTTCGCCTGCCTTGTCAAAAAATTTGTTGCGAATGCCGGAAACGGGATTTGATTTTTCTCCTTCTTCTTCTTCTTTGAATGGGAATCACTCACACACACACTCTGACAAATGGCGCACTCAAACAAAAAACATTGATGTTCTTTGTCGTAGTCAAAAAATAGTTTATTTTAGCACTGACCTTAATAACAACAGAAATTTAAACATTTAATTTGGGCAATTAACTAGCGACAACATTAGCCAACAATAACAAATCAGGGAATGTATAAATAAAAAAAACTCAACCCAAACCAAAACCAAAACAAAAACTTCACTTGTTGTTTAATTGTTGCGTTTTGTTGTTTTTGCTTTTGTGTTTTTTTTTGTTTTTTTTTGTTAAATTGGTTGTGCGTTTTTTTTTTTATGTGGCAGCCACCGGTTCTTCCATCACTCTCGTAACAGTTCGTTTCTGACTGAGTTCTCGAATGCAGCTAACAACCCAAAAGCAAACCAAACGTACAAGGCAACGGCGTCGTTACGTCGACGCGACGCAGACAGCAGCGAATCACGTAAGCATTTACGATATTCCTTGTTGACTGTGACTCAGGAAACACCACAATTAATTTGTGATTATTTCACGTGAATGCTGAATGTGAATGTGTGTGTGCGTCTATGCGACAGTTTGCATAATTAAAATATCGAATGGAGCTGAGAATGCCCTAAGCGTTTAAAGAGTAATTGCAACGGGGAGATGACAATCGAAGTTATTCATATTGTTTAGTTTTAAATTAATAGCCATTAGTCAGAAAATCGAAATAAATCTGATGCACTCAAATGTATGAAAGTTGTATTAAATTAGGTTTAGTGTGTTAATATTTTGTACTTTCACAAAATTCTAACAAAACAAAACAAAATAAATGATTCAGATTCTTTAGTTTAAACTTAAATGGCTGATCCACCTTTCAGCGGAATACTATACTTGAACTGGTGTTCAGAAATATCTCTCTGGTTCAGAACTGGTCTGAAATCAGGGAGATATGTTCAAATCTTCTTAGCCAACCTCAGTGCACTAAGTATATGTGCATTAACATTTTTGGAAAAACCTTGTTTTAAACCAAACGATTCAAGCCAAGTATATTTTTTACTTATAGCTCTAGAGCCAGTAACTAAGAACTGCCTTACAGTACTTCAATATTTATTAACAAAAAATTATTATTTAACAAATGTATTTCACTCTTAGGAAATAAGTATATGTGCATTTTATATAGTTCTTAAAATTTTGTATTAAGTTCAAACTTTTGATCAACTTTAATAGTTAATGTGCTTTCCTTTTGCCTCTAAGACTTTTGCAAGGCGGTTTGGCATGGAATCTGCCAGATTTTTGAGAGTTTCATTGCTTATTAACTCCCATTCTGCAAGCAAAGCGTACTTTAAATGCTTAATTGAGTCGAACTGCCTCCCACCTTTATAAATCCTGGCTGAGAGGATACCCCAGAGGTCCTCAATTGGGTTCAAGTCAGGACTGATAGCCGGCCACTCCAGTACAGGTATTTTTCTTGAAGAAAATAAGCCTTTGTGGCTTTTGATGTGTGGATTGGAGCGTTGTCCTGTTGAAAAATCCATCTATCTTCGTAAAGATCGTCTGCAAAATCTATTAATTCACTCTCCAGCAATTGAATATAGATTTCTGAGTTTGTTCTTATTGGAATAAAACATAGCCGAGACTTTCCTGCATATCCGAAACAGGCCCAAATCATCAGTGATCCACCGCCGTGATTCCTCTTATGGCGAGTTTCTCTTTGGTTTTCGTAAGTCACGCCAATACTTATGACAGCCATCAGGACCATCAAGATTAAACTTTTTTGATCCGAAAAAATAACGTTTCGGAATTCTTCGGTCCAAAATTTGTACCTGTCAGCAAACGCCAAACGAGCCTTAAGATGGCGTGGCAATAGCATCGGTACAGCCACCCGGGAACTATGTTTAAGGTTACAATTTTCAGTTAAAATTTGATGGATCCGTCTTCTACCGACATTGAGCTCTAAATGACGTTTAATGCCTGTACAAGACATTTGATTGTTTACAGCCAGGCGCTTAATCTCACGCTTGCACCTATCGTTCGATGTGTCGGTTGCGATTAATCTGACCATAGGAGCTTGGATTTTTAAGAAATTAGCTATCGTTTTGTGTCGAGACACTCTGGAAGCTATTTCAGTGATGGTAGCCCCACCTTCGTTCAATCTTTGGATTCGCCGCGTTCCTCAGCTGATAAATGTGTTCCACGCGGCATTCTTAGGAAAATTTTAAAATAAAATTTTTTTGTGTTTCTGCAACAACTACTTAATTTACTCTCAACTTTTCATTTTTTTATCAAAACACATCCAATTTGTTGCACGCCGACCATTAAATGCACACTAATTGGTTTTTGCACATAAACTTATTTCCTAAGAAAATCAAATCTCGCCACTCAAATGTGTGATAACGGTACTAAGAATGATGACCAAAGAAGAATTATGCAAAAGCATTCTAAAAATAGATAACAACAAAAGACTTTTGCATACCTAGAACATATGTTCTGTTACTATTGAGGAAGAGAGAAACGAAAACATATTTGCACATATACTTATTGCACTGAGGTATATATGTACCAAGTTTAAAATTCATAAGTTGTGAAAATTTTTTTGGATTTGAACCACTTTTGGATTGACTCGTTACCGTTTTTCTGAGCGAACCGAATAAAATCTGACTTCATACTAGCCAATTTAAAATCTAAACTTCACGTTTATTGTTAAAAAATTTTAAAAAACATGCCTCCTAAATTTTTCTTTTTATACCCTTGGAGAGGGTATATTAAAATTGTCCAGATGTTTGTAACGCACAGAAGGAAGCATTTCCGACCACATAAAGTATATATATTCTTGATCAGCGTGACGAGCTGAGTTGATATAGCCATGTCCGTCTGTCCGTCTGTCCGTCTGTTCCGTCCGTCCGTCTGTTTCTATGCTATCTCCTCCGTCAGTTTTAAAGCTATCGTAACCAAACTTTGCAGGAAGTCTTTTGGTACAAATACGCTGCACATTTGTCGGAACCGGCCGGATCGGATGACTATAGCATATAGCTGCCATAGGAACGATCGGTTGAAAAAAGTAGTTCTAGTGAGAAAAACTTTTTTATTTTCAATGCTATCGCTACCAAACCTCGTATTTATAAGTTTTTTATGCTTTCACATAATTTCAGCAAGTTTTATGCAAATCGGGCAACTATATAGTATAGCTGCCATACAAAAGATAGGTCTGAAAAAAAGTTTTAGTATGAAAAACTTTTTTGTTTTTAATGCTATCGCTCCCAAACTCGTTACTGATCAATATGATATGCTAACACATAATTCTGTCAAGTTTTATCCAAATCGGATGACTATAGCATATAGCTGCCATAGGAATGATCGGTCGGAAAAAATAGTATTAGTGAGAAAACTTTTTTTGTTTTCAATGGTAGCGTTTCAGTTATAAATATTATCTGTCTTAACACAATTTTAGAGAGTTTGATCAAAATCGGATGAATATATCGTATAGCTGCGATACAAAAAACTGGCAGGCATATGATTATCAAAAATGGTCAGGTAAACTATGTTTCTCAACCGCTGTACAATCGCTTAATCTGTTCTTAGCCATTAAAATTTATTACCAACCCAAACAGAAAAATTTTAGTTCATAGCTCAAAAATTTTCTTAAAAATAGGGAAGTAGGGTTGTCGGAAATTTTAAAAATACCAATATCGATATTTTTGACTATATTGAAAAAGTGTCATTTCAAAATATAATCGGGGATGTCACAGAAATCTCTAGAGATTTTGACCTCGGTTGGTTTGCAAATCGCTCGAAAAATCCGTCGGTGTCCCAGAACTTCAAGAGATTTCATTTTCTTATTTGAAAATCTAGTTAAAACAAAAACTGTTCCAATTAAAGTTCCATCGCTAAAAACAGGGCTGCATCTCTTGCAAAAAAAAATTTCCCTAATTTTAGTTATGGGTTAATTTGATGTTCAACTGAAATTTTTTGATTGTGATAAATGTTTTATGAAGCATTTTTAAATTATAGTTCAAATTAAATTCATATTCTTCATAAATAAAATTAAAAATTTAAATATTTGTTGGCGCCAAACATGAGGTATAACTCGCCAGTCCTTAATGCGCTGGCTGCCAACCAGATGGCGCCACAATCACTAAGCGGCGCCACTGATGTGGCTGGTTTAGATTAACATGAAAGACTTTGGTTGTTTTTTCTAATAATTATTGAAACGCAAATTTCAATGTTTAAACCAGAAAAATAATTTCGACAGTTCAATCGGTAGAATCGGTAGTAAAACAGCTTGCCAGCAAAAGAAAATGGGAGAAGTAGAGAGCGAAGGAGGAGTGTGCCAAAAACGTGGTTATGCAGTTTTTGTGACGAATGTACAATGGGATATTCGTGAAAAAACTGTGATAAAATACAGTGGCACAAATCATTCTTCACTATAGGAAATGCTGACAAACTTATTCATGAATTTTGATTTATGGAACGAAAGAAGTGTTTACTTTTAAAATTCAAATTAAAATAATCTTTCAAAATAGAGCATTCAAAGTTTGAATCAGATGTTTTTACGTTTCGTAGAATTAACTGAATAATTTTTTGAATGATTTTACCAATAATAGTTAGACAAAGATTTTAGGAAGACGCGTTGAGTTATGTGCTCATCGGTCATTCGGCTTCTGGTGTGAGAAACCACACTTTTTATAGCCGAAGCGTTCCGCTGGCACGGAGCTTTCCGGTGTTATTATCAGCATATTACAATTCCAAGTTCGAAGGCACTGGCCATGCGTCTTTCTCTTCCATTCAGAACTTACTGGGGTCCCGATCCAGGGTAAACAAGGGTAAATTCTAATTCAGCTTCAATAATTTATTTCCCAGTCCTGGTGTTCGTTGAGGTAGCATGGTAGTATTTTGATCAGCGAAGAGCGATCTTTCAAAAATTACATCTTCAGATGTCGCATGACGTTAGACGACTGCCAGTGCATGCTGCAAGCACGCTATTTTCACTTTAAACTTTTGTGTGCGTCATCAAATCGTACGACATTTGTACGTAAAGTCTCTACGATACAATACGAGCCGTGTGCGGACGTACTTACATTTACCGTTTTTAAAAATGAGCAGCATTTCAGCCTAGCTACTTCATGCTTTGCGAATAAATGCTCCTTTATATTTGTGGAGTTGCCACTGGTCTTAGCACCTTCATTGCACAGTTTGCACTGCGATTTCTGTGCATCAAGGTTAATAAAATTACTTTTAAACATTTTGATTTACATGTCTAGAGCCCAAGAAACTGTTATTTGCAAAGTATCACCGAAGGTAAAATATTAGATTTCCGATATATCGCCTCGGACAAATATGCGATAATGATATTTTTTGCAATTTTCGGCAAAAATATTGATATTTCGATAATTGATATATCGATAACAAATTCGACATCCCTCGCCTGAAGCACGTTTTAACCAGTTCATTCCTAAAATAATTTGTAAGATATGGTTTCAAACCACTTTAAAATTCAATTCAATTTGGTTCGAAAACGGTTCATACTGGTACACACAACAAATTTAAAGTTTTTGAACTACTTCACAGGTAAAATATGAAAATTGCATCTACCCTCCTTCTTTCATCTCTTCCAATTTTTAAATTCTAACTTAAGAAAGAGGTGCTGCTCGAGCAGTCCATTAGTAATTGACCGGAACAAGTGGAAGTCGGTGAGAGCGATGCCTGGTAATGAAAGCAGTTGGAAAAAGACATCTCATTTCAAAATTTCCAATTGGATTTGGACGACCCTCGGCCAAATGTGGGCTAACATTCACGGGCCTTTTTTCACAAGCTCCCTTAAACCCCCAACCCCAACTCCTCCCCCCTGCTAGTGAGTAGGCCACTGTCTCCCATGCTTGTTAGCAAAGTGCGGTACGATGTGCCACTTTGTGAAGTGCAAGTGGTGAGTTCGTCCCTTCATGACGGACTCAAAAAATTATAAAATCCTTTTTTTCTGTTTCTATTACACAATAACACTGTGTCTCATTTTTGAACTCAAAAGACCAAAAAATTCTGAAAGGGTGTGATGTAATAAAAACCCTGTCTGGGTTTGGTCTGATTAGCTGACGTTTTCTTTTTAGTGACCTTTGAACTTTTCAGCTTCAGAGTAGGATTAACGATACCACATCTCGTAAACTATTTTGAATTTTGCTTTTATGTCTTTAGCAAAGTTGTTGATTTTGGCTTGGCCTACAAAACATTTCTTTTTTAGCAAATCAAAAACTTACATCTTCGTACTTAAAATTACAAATGATGTCAAAAAAACAAGTTTTCACAACTTTTTTTCAGTTTCAACTTTTTCCCCCAAACCCGTTACTTTGGACTATAAGTTAGGTAAAAGTTGTTGCTTAGACCAAAATAAACAAACCGTTGGTACGAACCAACTTCATTTAAGTTCTGTTTCATATAGTTAAAAGCCCAACAGCATGAAAAACTGTCATAAAAATTAGAAAAAAAACGAATATTATCGGTAAAAAAGTAAATAAATTAAATTTATTTTAGTCTAAGCTACTTTTTCGTCCTCCATTGCTTAGTCGAATTCGTTATAGTTTTCAAGAAAATGTTGAAAAACAGTACAAAATGAGGAGAAAACATGATGATTATACGAAATTTTTTGCAATTTTGAATTTAAAGATGTGACTATTTTGACTTGTTACTTAGAAAATGTTTTGTAAACCAAGACAAGAGCAACAACTTCCTTTAAGACGTCAAAGTGAAATTCCAATTAGTTTACGAGATATGGAGTTTCAAGTCCCGATCATATGCTTAAAACTCCAAAGTGCCATAAAAAGAAATCGGCAGCTAACCAGACTAAACCCAACGAAGGTTTTTGTACCACCATCATACTCTTTCAGAATTTTTTGGTCTCGACCGTATCAACTTTTTAGTGTTGCACAGTGTAATAAATGATACTTAGCCAAAAAAAAGGCTAGTAGTAGTTCTACCTGACATTTGTAATTAATTTTTTCGTTGTGTAATAATGAAATTTTAAAATATCAATTTCATATTAAAAATATAGTTTTGATATGGTCGAAAAGTTTACTTTGATATTTTCGAACAGGTCAATTTCAAGTTTGTCTTATCGGCTTTTTATTGATATGAAACAATATAATAACAAGCCCCAGGTTGAATCATTTTTTTTCTGTGCAAAAGCAGTGGATTGAGAATCACACCCATAAACTTCGAAGACTGTTTAATGACTGTGCAATATATTTTTCTTGAAATGAAAACAAGGATTTGGTTGTTTAATCTCGCTATCTGTCTCATTACTTCTTTCTGCTTTAATAAATCTGTACACTCTTTTTCTTTGTTTCCTTCTTCTTTTTTTTTAAATTGTACCTTCTCTGAAGAACTCAGACGAACAGGCGGAAATCAAAGCTATATGAGCTAGGCTACTACTGATGCTTATCAAGAAAACAACTATTTTGTTATTTTGTGAGGTCGGAGATTTTACATTTCAAAACACGCAAAGCAAGATCTAAATATTTGTCAAATCTATAGCCAAATGGTGTCAACTGATTTAATGTTCCAGTTTGTTCGCCTTCATATGCAAGGTGTGAGGACTAGAAGTTCTAGTCTAAAACTTCTAGATCTACTTTTCCACTTTGTGCACAGTTTTTGAACTCTGTACCAAAGGTGCATAAATATGCAAGTACCCTCAAAAAAAAAGATACGTTCCAAAGGGATGAATCAATCATATACGGGGGTGCCACAGAAACCTCTTCCAACCAAATTCCAACCGAATTCCAATTCTTAGGTGCCACAGAAATTTCATTTGGTTGGTTTCAAACCTCTAATGTTTTGTTAGGAGATTTTCAAAGCTCATTTTCTCACTAGCGCCTTTATGTCGAAGTGGCGCCCTCTACACGATAGCTAGTGGATTAAGGGATGGAAACTAATAACTCATGTTGGGCGTCAACAAATTTTTAAATTTTGCATTATATTGGTGGAGAATGCGAATTAAAATTTAATTATTATTTAAAAATGCATCATAAAACATATAACACAATTCAAAATATTTCACGTTAATCAATAAATAAACCCACATCTAAAATAAGGGAAACTTTTTTTTGGCGAGAGATTCAACCCATTGTTTACAAGAGTAGTAAACTCAAGTAGATTCGTAGAGATAGAGCGATATTTCATGAAACCATGTTGAGATATGAATATTACCGAACGACAATAATGTTGTAGTTGGGGAGTCAGGATCTTTTCAAGAAGCTTAGGAATATACGATAGTTTCGATACACACCTGTAGTTCGAAATGATTGACTTTGGTCCTTTTTTATGGATAAGAATGATATAGGATTCTTTCCAAAGACTAGGGAAATCTCCCTGTTGAAGAGATTTGTTAAATAGTATACAAAGCGGCACACATAAGGAGTCAGCACAAAAGTTTCAACACACAGCTGGGAACTTTGTCAGGTCCGGGACTGAAAAAGGACTTGATTGTTCGTAGGCTGGATAAAACACTATCCGCGTCAACAACAGGGCATACAATGCAGTTGGAATTTCCAAGAATAAGGATATTTAGAGACAAAATTATTAGAGATGCGAATAGCCTCGTTGGAAAAATGTTGCAAATAGATTGGCAATATCAGTCGTTCACCCGATACATTATCTAAAGAAAGGAGGGCGGGAATTGAGAGGATTTCCTTTTAGCATTGACAAAGTTGTAGAACTTCTTTGGGTCATCCTGAAAGCTCAACTTACACCTGACCAAGTAGTCCTTATAGCATTCTGAGTTGAGAACCATAAATTTGGATCGTGCCACCGAATGTTTGGCAAAATCCACGCGGGATCCAGAATATTTGGCAAAATCCACGCGGGATCCAGATTTTTTAAATTTTTTGTAGAGCCGAGACTTAATATTTTTCAGGTTAGATAAGCCTCTCGTGAAGCATGGCGGGAAAATTTATCGATTTGCCAAAGGAATGATAAAAATCGATCCTTTTCTTCCTATATTATTACATCCTTATGTATATATATTTCGAAAACAGAGAGTTTTCGAATTAGAAGTCTGGGTTTTGGGTTTGGGTTCGCTTCAATAAGTAAGAATTTTCCGTTCGAGGGTATCGAAGTACTTGAACTAAAAAAAAAAACACCCTAATTTAATCTACATTTCTTAGTGTCTATCAAACTCGATCTTCTTAGGTGGTTTCCCTTTGATTTATGCTATACTTTAAGCTACTCAGCACAATAACGACCTTGCCTTGATTTGATAGTCATCCGCTTCCAATGACCAGCCAGTAGCATGATACAAAAAAATAGAGGGTAGTGCAATGCGTCGCTTGTTACGTGATAGACTCAAACTTTTGTATTTCTTAACATTTTTAAAATGTGTATGCGGCAACCAAAAAACAAAAATAAATTAGAATTCAACAATCAAATTGAATCAAGTTAAAACTAAACAATTCAAATTCCCAACCAAAGACTTATCTGTCAAATGTCTTCGCACACTTACAAAGTTATGCGCATGCGAAATGGAGCAAGTGTGTGCACTACCTTGTGTTCATTGTATCATAAACCAGAAGGTTGTGCTTCCTTAATCTCAAAGTCTACCGAATCGATATTGGAAACCAACGCTGAGATTGTAAATAGTTCTTTCTTCCTTTTGGAAGTTAAAGCCTACCGCTAATCTAAAGTGAAGTTCGTAGTTACGATCTTTTTCGTAACAAAATTATTTTTCAATCAACAACAAAGCATTCAAAATTGTAGTTGCTTTAGACTTTGGTTTAGAAATCGGACGAAATTGTTTGTGTATTTTGCATTGGTTTGTTAGTAAGCACAGCTTTTGCCTAAGTGGTTTACAAAAACACTTGTGCTGTCAGTGCACCTTACCTAAATAAGGAACTGAAATGTCCAAGGCCTTAGGTTCCAAATCCATGATGTTATTGTGTTGAGTTAGTCTATGGCACTGCAGAAACCAATAACAAATAACAATAGCCACAGGGAAGAGCTAGTGTCTATGGCTGCCTGCTTTACAACAACAGCCGTAATTCTAGTGCTCCAAAATGTAGTTTCCTATTTGTAAGCCTAAATATCCATAATTTTCTTCTATATACATATCCCACCCATATCCCACCCCAAAATATCTAGATCATGAATGTGTAAATACCATGAACAGGCTTTTCCCATTTCATTATTTGTATTTGCTTTGGCCACCTCTTTTTTATTCCTCATTTGCTTTTTTTATTTTTATGTGCGGAACTCTGGGAGTTGGTCACTCCTTGGAGGACTCCCATTGCTCCCGTATGTACACACTTAAACGCACATAGAACACGAAAAGATGCAACTAAGGCGTAGACATAAACAGAGTCAAGGAGTCAACGAGAGAGAGAGAGGGCGAAATTCTGGCTGGGATTTGTTGGGAGCGCATGCGTGTACAATTCTATGAAAGGACATTCACCTTTTTGTCCGAGCCTGGCGAAGTTAGCCGCCGCCAAAAGCGGGGTGCAGTTCTGCAGTGGAAAACTCCAACGGGGGGGTTGGGGGGCCCGTCCTGCCCGCTGGCATAAAATGCTAATTGAATTAAAGCGCCTCCTGGACAGGCACACGCATATCAAATCGAATGATTTTATTTGTATTTCGAGTGCGTAGGGCAGAGCTAACCTAGTTTTTAGGCCAGGGCGTGGTTCAAATCCCGGGTAAGCATCAAGTATATAACTATGTATCTGTGTATTTGGTATATAAGTAGATAGCTTCCACACACAAGTGCAATGCAAATCAGGGGCAAACAGCATCCACAAACTAAGAGAAAACGAGAGAGCTGATGCTGGGGAAAGGCTCAGACTCTCGCTCTCTGGACAAGCCATTGAGATCTGCCTTCAACCCCAGATGTATCCGTACATATGTATACAAATGCGAGTACCTTACAAACAATTCCAGGTTTTTTTCTAATTTTTTTTTAGCTCTTTCTGTATGCCTTGATTTGGCAGCGAGCCCTCGAGTGTTGCTGCCTAAAAGCAGGCTACGCGGGTTGCCAATTAAATTGTGCTCAAAAATAGCGTAAACGTTGCATCAATTGATACTTTAGGTGTCGATAAGCAACAATCGATGGTTAAGGGAGACCAAAAATAGGTTCGACACGTGCTGAGGATGATCCATTAGATCAGTTTTTGACTTTTCAAACACTTCGGAAACTTGATGGTCTACCCTTCTGTACTTTGGGATAAAAATTACAAAAGATGTTCACACAATCAACTTTCAGAGAATCTAAAAAAGTTTTCCATTTAGCTAAAGTTTAGGTATTCTCAAAACTATCGGGCCTGTTCCGAATTTCGAGTCGATTTTCGTGTAAACGTTAAAATTTTGCAGTCGAGTTAAATAACGTTGTAAAAGTGAGAAGAAAAACTACGCCTACTAGATCAGGGATAACAAAACTCGGAATTGTTTGAGCAGCTGAAACCGACTGCTTTATCCCAAGTAAATTCAATTCGAGAGAAAAGCATACCGGAATCTAGTATCCACAGATTGGCTTGTACTTACATTTACTTTATACATCTTGCACTCGAAATACGTACGTTTACACGAAAATCGACTCGGAATTCGGAACAGGGCCATATATTTTATGAAAAACAGATCATTTTCGTCTAGTTCACGTGGACATTTTTCGAAGTCTGAGCTTAAAGTTTGCCCTAAGTTGTCCCTTAACAACTGATTTTTTAAGTAATCCATTTTCAAAATTTTGTACCTTCCCTAAGTATGCAACGAGTGTTGTTGAAAATTTTCCTGAGAATTCAATATGTACTAAAACTATACTAAACTTATTTGCAGCTACATTTTTGGGCAGTGAACAGTTTGGCCATTCTAACCCACATGGGTTCAAAATAATATATCTTCGCTTAAAAAAATAATAGAATAGTTTGGGATGATTTATTTTAAGGCAAAGAAATAATTTACGATGGGTTTCATTTAAATATGTAGGCCCACCAAATGTGAAAATTTTAGTTTTTAGCAACTTCACCACACAGGAAAAAAATTATATGATCTGGGCCTCAATGTTATTTATATTTATGCATATAAAAAGCCGATTGTCGAAAGATTGTCAATCTTGAAATTGACCTCTTCGAAAAAAATATTAAAGTTGATTTTTTCGGACATATCAGAATGATATTTTAAGATCAAATTGATATTTTATAGCTTCATTTTTACACAAAGAAAAAAATGAATTACAAGTGGCAGGTAGTAAACCCCAAAAAGGGACACATCTGTTAGTAATAAGGCATTTCGCTGCTTGGGGTAAAACCAAAAATGTATAAAAAGGAAAAACCAATGTCTTAATAAAGATTCAGCTTCTGGAAGCGGAGCTAGTCACACGCACCATTAATGCGTAAGATTCAGCTTCGTGATGTGGAGCGGATCACTCGCAAGCGTGTTTGCGATTTAGTGATCATTGCTCCTTCGTCCCTGTAAAGGCAAACTTGCTAAATTGAATGGCATTTGCTCAGGTCGAAAAAGGCATTCAAATGTAAGGCGGTGATCGGAAGGGAGAGAAAGGTTTTCCGCAGAAAACCTAAGGTCGTGAGAAGGATTCTTCTGCGTCACAGTAGACTGCCAAGCGTGAGGAGGACTACAAACTGAGGCAAATGTGCCTTTGAATCAGGAAGAAGAAAGGAAGAGAAGGAGCAGCAACGGGTACGAATCCCGAAAAATGGAGAGGCGCTGTCTAGGCGCGACTCAGACGAAAAGGAGCAGTAAGCCTGGGGCTGATCCACACTACCACCACCATACCATGCGGCCGATAAGAAGAAGTCGTCGCAGTAGAAGCAGATTTTCGTAGGAAAATAATTCAAAAGGAAAAATTGATAAAATCAAAAATAGGGTTGCATAAAATTAAAATATTCAAAACGCTAACTTTATTAAAAATAGGCAACAAAAATTTTATGGTTTTTTACAAATCATTCAAAATAAAAACGAGAACAGTTATTCGTCTTTGCCGAAGTTTTTATACCCTTGCAAATGTTTTAATACATCAGACTTTAAGAACGCCAGCATAAAAACAACAATTTTTCTAAACAAAACCCACTTTTCGACCGTTAGTTCTTTATGACAGCTAGAAGATATAGTCATCCGATTTTGACCAAAACTTCCAAATCTGTTTAAAAGCGTTTAAATTAATAATCGGTGATGTGAGACACGTTAACATTAAAAACAAAAAGTTTTTCTCATTAAAACCCACTTTTCGACCGATAGTTCCTATGACAGCTATAAGATATAGTCATCCGATTTTGACCAATACTTCCAAATCTGTATAAAAGCGTTTCAATATTAATACTTCCTAAAAAAAACTTCGGCAAAGCCGAAGTTAGTTTAGCGCTCTCGCTTTTATTTTTGCCGGCGCAAGATGCTTTTATTGGACCTTATCAGTGTATTTTTAGACCTGGTAAATCCACCACAGACCAGATATTCACACTACGACAAATCCTGGAGAACACCTATGAGAGCGGCATCAACACATACCATCTT
Organism: Lordiphosa stackelbergi; assembly: GCA_018904235.1. Taxonomy (NCBI): domain Eukaryota; kingdom Metazoa; phylum Arthropoda; class Insecta; order Diptera; family Drosophilidae; genus Lordiphosa; species Lordiphosa stackelbergi. The sequence continues at coordinate 14,563 of JAEIFU010002655.1, forward strand.
TTTGTTGATTATAAATCAGCCTTCGACACGCCGATAAGGTCAAGGTTTTTGAAGCCCTGTCTACCCTTGGTATACCAGCAAAGTACGTTCGACTTTGCATGATGACGTTGAGAAGTACGCAAAGCTCCGTCAAAATAGGAAAGAACCTCTCCGAACCATTTGATACCAAAAGAGGTTTTAGGCAGGGCGATACCTTATCGTGTGACTTCTTCAATCTACTGATGGAATATATACTGCGCCAGTGCCCACATGCCAACAGAACGGGCTTATTTCTTCGTAAAGATCTAATGCTACTCGCATATGCCGATGATATTGACATTATCGGCAAAAACGAACGGGCGGTAAGCAGGGCGTTTTCAGAGATTGAGAGGCAGTCTGAAATAATGGGTTTAGCGGTAAATGAGGACAAGACGAAATACCTAGTATCCGCGGACAAAAAGTCCTTGCGTCTTGGACAATCTGTTACAATGGGAGAATACAACTTTAAAGTTGTAGAGGATTTTGTTTACCTCGGAACGACGATAACCAGCGACAACAACATCAGTCTGGAAATCCGACGAAGAATCACTCTTGCAAACCGATGCTACTACGGGCTAAGTAGGGAGCTCAAGAGCAGAGACCTCAAGCGAAGAACAAAATTAGCCCTATACAAGTCGCTTATCATCCCAGTCCTGCAATACGGCGCAGAAGCATGGACAATGACAGCAGCGGATGAAGCGGCGATTGGCGTGTTTGAACGAAAGATTCTTCGGAGGATTTATGGACCTTTAAAAGTTGGCGATGATTTCCGCATTCGAAAAAATGACGAACTGTATGAGCTCTATGGGGACACCTGTCTGGTCAAGCGCATAAAGCAACAGCGGCTGCGCTGGTTAGGACATGTCACCAGGATGGACGAAGAAGCTCCAGTAAAAAGAGCGTATAAATCGAATGCGGCTGACTATGGAGGAAGAGGCAAGCAGGGGAGACCTCCACTAAGATGGGACGACCAGGTGCGGGCAGACATTGCCAAGCTTGGTGTGACCAACTGGTGCCAGCTCGCACGGAACAGAAGCGACTGGAGAGCATTAATCGCAGAGGCCCAGACCGTCAAACGGTTGTGATGGCCAATAAAGAAGAAAAGAGAGACTGAATTTGTCTCTTTCCTTTTCCACATTTTTTGTACATAGAACGTTGTAGCCTTGTGTAATCAATTGCAATGAATCTTTAACTTGAAAGCAAAGTCTGCTGATGCTGGAGCCGGAACATGCTAGACCTAGCCTAACCAGTGTAGCCTAACTTAGGGCCAATTTCCCCATCTTTTGTATAGCTGATATGGGTAAAATAAACTTGAGCAGTGGGTCCTAAATCTTAAATCAAATATTCATTTTTGATCCACAAATGCTCGATTTCAGACTTTTTCAAGAAAATGTTTATCTGTAATAGATGAATATTATAATATCCATTTTTCATATTCTCTGGAAGGTATTCAGCTCCATTGGATGAAAATTTAAGATCAATTTAACATTAAACAGATACTATTTATATTAAAACCATCCAGTTCCAATGGATACCAAAATCATCCAATGGATCATCCACAAATATCCTTGTTTTTTCTGTGCAGCAACTCGGCAGCATATTGACAAACACAATTTACTCTCGCACTTCATAATGCAATGCTGCATACTTTTATAAATCCGTTCTTTTTCCATGCGGCAAGTACAAGGTAAGAGAAACGTAAGAGTTCGAAAAATGCAGCAATATTTAGACCAGAGTTGCCCACAGACAATAAACTAGCTGGACATTCTGTTTTGTCAGATCAGGCAAACGAATTGTTTTTCGACTCGTAAGCTTTAACGTGTCCCATCCTCAACACTAAAGACTCACAGAAGCGAAGTATCTGAGTGGCATTCTGAACTCGAAACAATCTTGGAAGAGAAATTCTAAGGAAAGAAAGAAGAGGCACTAGCTGGAAAAGCGAAGATATTATGCACTGTTTATACAAAGCAGTCCTCAACTTATACTCACCTAAGGATCGCTGCTGTGGTAAAAGGCAGCCGACACCAAATTCCAAGAACAGCTTGTCAGGGTATAGCAGAATCCCAAGAAGGTAAGGTAATTCTGAACCTAGAACTAGTAGACGCTGTTCTAAAGTATGAAGCAGGGAAAAGCGCTCAAGACACCTACATCAAGTTTCAACATCCTATCTAAATGCAAAGACAACTGTTTTCAGAAATAAAATGATAATTTTAAAACCTTTGTCCCAAAAAAATAGGACAGAACGCTTGAAAGTCTCATCAGGGAAATGAGCTTACCATCTACACCGAAGGCAGAAGTGGATTTAAATGTGGTTTTACCTCAGAACCAACACATCAATAGGTGACATGACAAAACACCCACGGAAATAAGGCCCATAGTAAAAATTTCGATCACTACTTTGAAATATAAATCCAAATTTTTCTGGGCCTTTTGACCGGACATAAAGCCATGGGTGTAATGTCCGTATTCAAATTTAATTGACATTAAATACACAGTGCTGAATATAAAATTTAACAAATTTATTCTTTCCACAGAGTGTTTACAATTTTGCTCCTTTAAAATGGACATAGAAATTCTGTCCCATTTTGGGCACTTGAGCCACGGTCACACCGGCAGAGCTAAAAATTCACTAATAGTAGGTTGGCAGTGCGTCTGCACTCTGCTGTTTATTAGTGGTATTCATTAAAGCAATTTAGATTTGTTTGAGACTCGTGAACAGCTGTTGGTGAGAAAGAACATCTTACTGACAACGAAACAAAGCATATTATCTGGGGGCCTATGAGCAAAAATGCAGTCTATGGCGGGTTTCTTTCCGTAAATACAAATGAAAATTCGATGAGAAGTGAAACTTTATTTGAATATTAATAAACTCCTCGGCCACAGCGCCTCCCACAACAGCAACGGCTGGGGATATCTGAGCAAAGAGTACGTCCAATGCCTCTTTACGAAGAGTAGATCATCACGGATGGTCTGTACCAGTTTAAGTCCCTAGTTTTGTAACTGGGATCGCTTTGATGGTAAGATCGAAATTGCTGAATAATCCGAAACAGAACTATGTCTGGACCATTGCGTTTCAACTTGCGCTGGTAGCGCAGTCACATCTAAGTCCAGCCATGCCGAAAAGGCTGGATACTGCACTTTACGTTGCAGTGCTTCGGCACCGTTTCGTAGTTAACCTACTCCTTGGGTTTTGAGATTATCTTGTACTTGAGGGTCTCGCGCGCAGCCCGGGAAAAGTCTTCCTCTGTGACCAGCCTGTCGCTGCTTTTGCTATTCCAAGCATTTTTGATTCTGTCTACTTTAGGTGGATATGCAAGAGACAGCTAGTTCGTTTTCAAATTAAAGCGCCATATTTCTGGCTATAATTTCAGAGTTTTTTATTAAACTGGGCAAAAAGTCCGACGAGATGTGGGCCTTATGTCCGAATATACTGTGGACATAAGGCCCATAACATTTATAAATTTAATTTCGATGCATACTACGATTAGTTTTGATATGGGCCTTTTGTCCGTGGGCGTTTTGTCATGTCACCTCATCAATAGATGACGCCACTACTTTGACTATTAGTGTAAGAATGGTAAGAATGAGTGTAAAACAATAGCAGAGATATAAGTCTGTGTGTGTGTGAGTTAGAAATGTAAGATATATAAAAAGTCGGGAGTATCGAGCATCGATATATTTTAGTGATGTGTTAACTAGTTAGATGAACTGGATCTGTGATTGGAGCTGGATGAATCTCAGGTCATTGACGCAAAAAAACATTCCGCATAAATCGAGTCAAAGTCTGAAATCTACTATTTATGCATACTTTTCGGCTTTTCCTTAAGGAACACAAGGAAGAATTGTAGTTCCCAAATGCTTATTGCCTTGACTTTTGGATATGAAATAAATACGCAAAGCGACTTGGAGTGTGAAAGCAAAAAGTGTGCTGATGACAGGACCAGGATGCCCTCAAAACACTACTATACAGACAAACATTGCTATCCATATGTAATATTCAAAAATCAACCGTGGACCTTGAGCCGGCTAAACAACCAATTTTATTAAAATTAAAATTTTGATTCCGATTACAAGGTTTCGTATCGTGTTTCGCTGTAGCTCCTGAGACATAGGCCAGCAAATGACTTGCTTCATGATATTTACCTGTAAGAACGTAAAATAATTAAACAAATTGTGTTTGCTTTTCAATGTAATCGAAGTTTTTTTTTCATTTTTTATTGGGTATTTTTGTGATTTTTTTTTGTATTTGGTTTGGGGGAACACAGAACATTTATGACTCTATATATTTGTTATGTTAAGTTATTTTTAATTTTAACACTTAAGAGAAATAAACAAAAAAAAAATTCAAGTCAGAAGAAAATATTTTGATTACTTGCCTACTATTTTTTTTTTTTTGGTTTTTGTTTACTTTTTAGGAGTCTCGATTTTCCGATTTTTCGATTTTGCGTAACTACTTAAGATCCATTAATCCCGAAATACAAATTGTTTTTCAAAATTTTGAGCGTTTTATAAGAAAATGCATACAAAGTTACAGTTTATTCTAGTTAAAAATTTAGTACGAGTATAAAATTGAAATAACTAAGTCCATATATAGCATATATATGTGTTCCTTTTTTCTTTAACTGGCTTATAGTACAATCTATGTATGTGTGAATGTAATTTGCGTATTAAAAACTTCAAAATTGTCAAACCTAAATCATTAGTTTGGTCATTTAACAAAGCACAAGATAAAACTTAGAGCTCTTTGGCATTGAGAATGGAATTTGTAATATGTAGTTGCTTTGTGCGTCTTAGATTATAGTTTTTTTTTTTTGTTTTTACTTTTTTCGGTGATTTCTAATACTGGAATATCAATTAAGAAAGAAATTAGGGGAACAAAAAAACAAACAAATTATCACAAAACTTGTATTAAGGGTTGGGGGTTGCGGAACTCCCATAACAAAGGGGCTGGTTAAGTGTTTACACATTCTTGCTAGTGCTGCTTCTGCTGTCTCTACTATGTAGACCAGTGTAGTTAATACTTTCATTTTTTCCATATCGCTCACATTTTGGTGGGGTTTCTTGTTCTTTTGATTTTTGATTTCACGAGTATGCCATATTATATATTATCAACTTCAGTATATGGATATATATGTGAGTGTGTGTGTGTGTGTGTACGAGTATATTCATTATCAAGGTTAATACTAAATCGTTAGGTTAAAGTTGTTCGTATTTTTGGTTTTTGTCACAACTCGTTTCGACGAATTTCGATTTTGTTTGCTTTTTAGTGAGTTGGGCAGGTTGAGGGGGGAGGGTGGATTGAACAAGAACACACATTCAGTCTTTCTATATATATATATATAAATATATAAAAGTGCTTGATTAGTGTGTGTGTGGGGAAATTGTTTAACAGTTGCTACATTATTGAATATTTTTTCTCGATATATCATTATAAAGTACGAGTATAGTTCGATTTTTTTAATATATTTTTTTAACTGAATGAAGTCAAGCAATCTGTGCTAGCTAAGCGAGGCAGCAGCAGTACAGCAGCATTTTGAGAAACAGGAGACAGAGTTTCTCTTGGACAAGAAAAAAAGTAATAAGAGAGAATGAATCTCAATAAAATAGACTTGGAAAATGCAACCATAAACAATTCAGTAGTAAATTGAGGGACCCTAATGGAGCTGGACTTGGGGTAGTTAGACTGAGCAATCATATTTCAAGCCCTTATACCTGTGCCAACAAAACCGGTCCTGACCGAACCGCATTCTCCAATTCGTTTCGTTTTTGTTGGGTCCATCGAACCGGACCATGAACCGAACCCCTAATATTTTTGTCTCCTCAAACCTGAAACCCAAACCCGTCCCTTTTTTGGAAAAATTAGGTTCGGTTCACCAAATTATGCAGTTTTTCCAACGCATACAGAAAAATATAGAAAATAAGGAATCCGACTTGAAAATTTTAAGACGTTCTCTAATCCTTCGACTTTTCTCTAGGTAAGATTTATACTATCACCGTCATTAAACAGGCGAATATGGAGCGGGCGAAATCGAGCAGCAAATTCGAGCAGGAGAACTTTTATATGACAACTGTAGAGCAGAAAAGGCCCACCCAGCACTTGGAAGATCATTTTAACAAGAATCCCTTTGACGAGTCTTATTCGAGTTCTTTTGGTGTTTTAAAAGGAGTTTTTTTTTTGGGGGTTAAAAAAAAACTCGGAAATGGCTCTTGCTTTTTTTCAGTGGGGGCCCCTTTAAAAAAACCGCAAAAAAAAATTTTTTTGAATTTAAATAAAATGTAAATTTTTTAAAAAAAAAGAGGAAAAAACCTCTCCTAAAAAATCGGGAGGGGGGGAGAAGGTTTTTTTCCCAATTTAACCTCCATTATTGTTTTAGAAAACGGGCGCATTTATGACCGTTTTAAGACTCGCTGTGATTTAGGCAACTATGATGTATGTAATGCTGATTAAGGTTTCTCACCATCAATAGAATGGAGAATTTTTTAAATACAGTGTGGTGTGCTGCACACACTCTAAATTTAGTTAACGATTTTTTTTGAATAAGTAAGTTTGACATTAAGGGCTTCCACCATTTTAATATTACAGACATGCTAAAGCTCCAAAAACAAATTCCTATAAGAGTTTTCAAAATGCAACTTTAAATGATTCAACGTTGGACTGCGAAGAAGAGAATAAATATTAAAAAAATCTGTAAATGATGTTATAGATGCCTACAGAGTTTTTTCAATACCAATTGTTTGTTTCGTCATCGACAAACGTTTTCAAATTTTGAAAATGTGAAAGTAGCCAGAAATTTAAAAATTTTGTCTTGCCTTTTCCCTGTTACAGCAACTCAGGTATCAGTTGAACGGGCCTTTTTAACACTTAGAATTTGATCTTAATGATTGGGGGTGTGGAGTTTTTAAACTAAGCAGCTTCAAATGTTGTAAATGTCAGCGACTGAATTTGACAACTAAAATTACATTATTAAAGTATAAAATTTTTAAAGAAAGTTTAAATCGAAACTGTTCTTTTATATTCAAGCGAACCGAGGTTCGAACCAAAACCTTGGGTTCAGGGTTTCCGAGAACCGGTCCCCCGAACCGAATTAAAATTACCCCCCGGGTCGAACCCCCCCCGAACCTTCTGCAAAATTTTAGAGGTTTGCAGACTTGGTGACAACTAGATACTGCGAAGAGAAGAAGGGAAAAGCAGCTTGGAGAAACCTAGCTCACACCCCAACTAGATAAGGACAAAGACGTGAGGTCAAGAAGAACGTAACGAAATCTCTTCTCAGGCTGTTGAGCTGTTGCTGCTGTCTCCTTTAATACTTTTATGAAAGCAAGACAACCAAAACTCGAAGAGAGTAGAAATGTTCCTGCTTAATGTTTTCACATTATTTCGCAAACTGAAACAAGCTCTCCCTATAAAGATGTCTCTTTTCATTCTGCTGAACTGCTGCTGTCTCGTTTGAGATATTACGTTCATGAATTTGGCCAAGAAAATTAAAACTTGCATAAGGTAGAAAAGCAGAGCTGTGGTCCACCCTAGGTAAGCTGCTGCTGTCTCATTTCATACATTGCAAACACAGCGAGAAGTTACGCTGTAGAGAAGACAAGCACGTGCATTCGCACACTTAAACAAAGAACGAATTTTCGCCACACTCTTTTCATGCCGCTGAGTTGCTGATGCCTCGTTTAATATATAAAATCTCAGCTAGGAATGTACGGAATGCACGGTATGGAATGTTGCGCATCTGCTCTGATACAGTGAGACCGAAACCAACAACATTAAAATGGGTGCAGCTTTTTGTTTAGAAAGCAAAATGTGCAGTGTGGCCAAATTATTTCCTGGATTGTAGCCATTTTAGGAGTGCTTATGAATCGTTGCCACCCTTGCATCATTTTCTTTTTAAAAAAGTCTTAAAGTCTTTTATATTGTCGTAAAATTTCGATTGCTTGCTTCATTCAGAAGATATACTGATCTGTTCTCGTTGTCGAAATCGGTTAATACGTTTTTCCCATTAAGACAGTCGAATCGAAACTTCACCATTTCGATTCCGCGAAAACGGAAACAAATCTGATAGCCATGCAAATGTCCCTATACAGAACTGTATACTAAGGTTGACTTTTAATCATTAGAATAGTTGATTCAACATTATTAATGGATTTCGAGTTCCTTTTTGGTTCACGTTTTTGGTGTGGTTTTGTTTGTGGTTTTCGCAATTGGGACCATATTTTTTTGATTAGATTTTGATTGAGTAGCATTAGGATGCTCGTTCACATTTGTTGGTAGGTCTTTGGAACAGCTATACAGACAACCTGTGGCTTATTAGTTTCTTAAACAACTATTTTATCATATCTTTAAACACGAAACTAATTTGGGGATCAGCAGGAGCAGGAGTGGGAGGACTACAACACGATTATCATAATTCCCATAATTGCGATTATTCCTTTAGTTAAGTTCCTTGGGATTCGTTTCCCTAGCGGATATGTTTTTTTTTTTTTTTGTCGATTTCCTCGTTTTTGGTGAATGTTTTTTTTTTTTTGTTGGATGGGGTGGGCTCTTTGGTGGGGGGGGAATGCTGCTTTAAACAAAGCTGAGCTCATGACCACTTAGGGCATCGATGAACTCAAAGTGAGCGTAAACTCATTCACCATTTATGACATACACCGGACAGAAGGCCTTCTCGGTGTTGAGGCTTTGCGGCGACAGCGCTCGTGCGGGAGCCCTGTCGCCGCCCTGCTCCCCTTCGGTAATGGCTTCGCCTGTCTCCTCCTGCTCTGTGGAACCAGTACCACCGCCGCCACTGTCCACCTCCTCAACGGTCTCCAGCTCACCGCCGGCCAACGTGGTGGAGCAATAGCAGTATGAAAGATTCGTTTTGAGATCCTCACAGAATTGTTGCTGCTGCGCAATACTTTGTATGCGCGAGCGGGCGAATTCTCACATATACGTGGGCTTTAGCTTATAGGCCCGTTTCCAGATCTCGCACAGGCACACCGTCGAGTGGAAGCGGTAGAAAATGGCCAGGGGCATCGACACATGCGTGATAATGGTCCAGGCCCACAGACCATAGAAATTCAGCTGTATGGGATGGGACTCGGCACGTGACTTCTCCAAAGTGCTAATGGCCCACATGGCCAGATTCACCACCAGCATAAAAGTGACAATCTCACGTCCGGGCTTCTTGCGTATATGCTCCGGACTGACGGCCTGCCGACGGCTGGCATCCAGTATGAACATGGTCTGGCAGGCGGTCTGCACAATGGAGGCCAAGGCGTTGATGGGCACCAGCATGTCATCGCTGCGTAAAGTGAAATGTCCGGCTATGACCGTGAAAATGTTGTACAGAAACGAACCCGTCTGCGCCCCCACCAGCAGTATATCGTCCAGCGAGAAACTACGATAAGCGTCGTACTGCAGATGTCGTATCTGTATCATGCCCAGCAAGGTGGCTATGGTGGCCGTGCCATAAATCAACAGCTCGCATATGGTCACCTCGGTGACGGCCAAGGCCACGAACTCGGGCCTCGAGATGAGCACGAAGAAGATGATCAATGAGATGATGGTGAGCACCAAAATCAATATGCCCACAAACAGACCCTTGTGCGCTCGGGCACAGTCCACCGAATAGTGATGCGGCGATCTCTTCATGGGCGAACTAATCATATCCGGTCTCTGGGGTGTCTGTGTGGACTGTGGCCGCGAAATGCTACGCCACATCACATACAATATGGCTGCACAGATCAGTGAGTACTCAATGGTGCAGGGAAACAGAAACGGCGAGGCGTCCTGCACCAAAGTGCCTATAATGTTGGTACGTCGGCATTCAAATATTTGATACGGCCCCTTGAGACCACGCACCACCCTCAAGTGTGCCGTCGGATCGTGCGGTATAATGGCATGTCCACGCGAGTGTCCGGGTATGCGATGCGATATGCGTAGAGTGCGATTCTCCGGATTGTAGAACGTCAATATCTCGTGTTTGGTCTCCTGTATGAGCACATTCAGCCAGACCGCCAAATTGGTGCCAATCATGTGCATCAGACCAAAACGTGCTATTATTTTGTAGCGATATACCTTGATCTGTTCGTTATTGAGAAAGATGAAATACATCTGGATGAAGATGAAGGCCATGCGGGTGGCCGGTGTCAGAGCCAGCAACACATTGTGACATTTGGTATCCGGATTTAGCTCGAAATACTGTCCAAATTCCAAACCCGAATAGATCATGCTGCCAATGCCAAAAGCTGGAAATAGGTGAGGTGAGTTTGAGCTGAGGTGAAAAGGATTTGAGTGAAACACTTACCCACCGCACCCATGCGTAAATAGAAGCTACCATAATGATGCTGCCTGCCCAAGGGCGATAATAGTGAAGGACGACGTGCGGGTATGACCGGCGGTAGACGTCGATGTGTGGAAGTGCTATCCGTATCCGATTCATCCATGCTATCCGAGGCGCTTACCTTGGTGGTTGACGATTTATTGGGGGAAGTGGCTGGGCGTACAAAAAATGTAAGTTTTTCAGGGGCTAAAGATGGATATTTTGAAGTCTTACCTAAGGGTACTGGCAGCTTGGGACGTCCCCAGAGTAGAGTGGCGTACATGAAGAACAGAAAGATCATGCTGCCTATGTACAAGTACAGATAGTAAACCTGCAAAAGGAAGGAAGGGGAACAGAAATTGTATTTTATTGGAATCTAGAAGCACTGAGAACTGGAAAGCTTTAGGCAAGTCAGTAAGAAATTGCCCCAGGCTCAAGACGTTCTAATAAACTGAATGAAGCTTCGTGAGTGCTACAACTGGCGCGGGATTTGTGTGCTACCCACTATTGCAAAGCTCATAGCACGAATTATTTTGGATCGCCTGAGAGACACCATTATGGACACCATAGGCGAGCAAACGGGTTTCAGAAAAGGTTCGTCATGCACGGATCATATAAACACTGTCCGCATCCTGATTGAGCAATGCACGGAATACAGAGCGGACCTTCACATGCTTAGACTTCGCGAAGGCCTTCGACAAGATCGGGAAAGACATATCCCTCATCAGGCGCCCAGTGCAGAGTGCTTCATGGCGAAAGCTCTCGCAGCCTTTCCCAGTCCTCAGCGGCGTTCGACAGGGTTGTGCTCTGTCTCCCATCCTATTTATAATGGTGGTTGCAGATGTGTTCTCCCCTATTCGAACAGCACCCCACAACAACGGCATCAGGTGGACAATCACAACCACATTGCGGCATCTGGACTATGCAGACGATATATGCCTTCTGACTAGGTAGCGACCTGGCAAGTGCGTTAGCCGAACTTAACAATGCAGGTCTAAAAATCAATACCTCCAAAACTAAATCGCTTAGCCTTCGTTCCGGACAATCCCAATCGCTGTTTTGGATGATCAGCCCATTGAACAAGTCCAGCAATTCAACTACCTGGGCAGCGTAGTCGCCGTGGATGGAGGTACAGAGCTCGATGTGGAGTCGCGCCTTCAGAAAGCTAAGGGTGCTTTTGGGATGCTGTCGGCCGTTTGGCGATGCTCATCATATCCACACTGGCTCAAAATTAGGCTTTTCAAGTCCAACATAATGCCAGTGCTCATACGAGTTCCTCCACTTGGAAAAGACAACTTCCATAGTGTCCAAAATTCAAACATTCGTGAACCGATGCCTGCGTCGGATATTTTGTATTTTCTGGCCTGACAGAATACGGAACTCCGAGCTATTAAAGCGCAAATATGGAGAGTGTCGACACCATAATACGCAGAATGAAATGGAGCTGGATAGGGCATACATTGCGTAAAAGTGAAATCAATATGCCAAGAAGGCAATGGAGTGGACCCCACTGGATGGATTAGGGCGGACACCAGGCAGACCCAAAGGAAACTTGGAGGAGGACTGTTGGTAGAAAACAGAAACCATCAGGAAGACCTGGAGAGAACTAAAGCATGGCCAACAACAGAGTTCGTTGGAAGAGAGGAGTGGTTGATGCCACCACACTACCGCTGGGAATACGCTTCGAATACGACCAAAAAGGTCACTCGAATGGTTGACACTAAACCAACGTGGACAAGCAAAATTGTTGCATTTGGCGAACGGAGAATTCACACAAGATACATGGACTTGGGCCATTTTGTTTTAGAGAAGTCGAGAAAGTGAATGGGAATCGGTTTCAAAATGTTTTGGCTCATAATTTTTTTTTTTTTTTTTTTTTTTGAGCAAAAAATTTGACAAATCCTTTTCCTGCTTTAAGGTGTTTTAAAATTTTTTGTAAACGTCAGCATTTCATATTAGAGCTGTCTGAGGGGCTCAAATATCCGGTAGTAGATTAGATGACAAAGTTGAGCGATTTTGAAACCGCTTGTTCAAAGCCAAGTAGATTTGATGCGTACGGTTTTCCTTCCCCATAATCTAGTAAGCGGTCTGATTCTGGGCACTTCATAAAAAAAGTAGTCCCAGTTTAGTTCGAAGTGCAATCGTTTATACGAAAATCTCTAGAGATTTCCAGGACACCCCTGAATATGTGTTTTTCCCTAGCGTTTCCTCTTGTCGCACCAAAACGATTGCTCCATTCGTTCGGTTGGACGGGAGGTGGGCTGCTATTTTGCCAGAGGTTCACCCGCAACAAGTTTCCTCTGGGCGAAGCTGGGGCTTAGCTTGATGGAAATGGAATCTGACATTGTTGAAGTAGGAATCCGGTTGATCAGGTCGAACCACAGGTAAACTTTCAATTGATTCAATCGACAAGGTGGTCCCAATTGCCCGCAGTTCTAGGTATGAAATCAAGGCTTTGCCTAATTTGGACCATCTTTAGATCCTACCTCAGAGACCCTTGTGAAGTCCGCAGGAGTTTAAATTGTAAACTTGGTGGGCTTCGCGAACGCAGACAAAAAGAACATACACCCACGGTCGGTTTCGAGCTTGCGACGCAAAAGACGAAGACGCTGCCAATTAGCAGTCGCAGGTAAATAGAATAAGCTTGGCTCAGAGCTAATGGTTTAGCGATCACGTAGCTTACGAAAAGGAGTCGATCTCGACTACTTATAAAGCCATAGGAAGATCCATCTTAAACTAAGCCGCCCCGATATGGTCCCCGTCCATAAGTGACACCCAATGACGAAACCTCCAACTTGCGGAAAACGCCGCATTGCGCGTAGCTACGGGCTGCCACACTATGTCCCAACCAGACCATCTCCACCAAGACACAGAGATCCTCCCAGTCCTCAACCACAACCGACTCCTCACTCAGCAGTTACTCATCGGATGCCACTGTGAGTCTCATCCAAACCACGACTCCACCATTAAAAGCATATCAAGGAGACCCAAGGCAGTTCGCTACGATCTGAGGACTGAAGCGCTCAAAGGTAAAACATCTTTTGGGAAATGGCATGGTAACAGCAACAACATCCGCTGAGGCCAAAAAGAAGGCACATACCGATAAAGTTGCCTCCACCATAGAAGGAGGCAGGCCGCCACACATTGATCTAGAGCAGTGTCCGGCACCGTTCAATTTTCTGTGTATACAAGTAGCGACGTCCATCCTCTGTAGCAGCGGCGTCGATACACAGACACTATACGAGCGTACACTGCTCTCTTTTGCAATAACAAACATGTGCTAACTGAGAGCGCTCTCGCGTGTCTGAACGCACACATGCAAAGGCAAAATAAGCATGTGTGTTTTGCCGGACACTGATCTAGAGGATAAGACCCTCCCCAGGCGCATCAGAGCAGGCATCTTAACAGCTATCTGGCCCGCATAAACCCACAGATTGTTGACGCATATCCTAAATGTAGCCAAAGCCCACATGACACCAAACACCTATTCGAGTGCCCACTGAACCAAACTAATCTCACACCCCTAAAATTATGGTCCCTTCCTGTAGTGGTAGCTTCCTTCCTCAAACTAGACAGGGAATAGCTTCTCTATATCAAACTAATCATTTACTCTCTCCTTTCTCTTTTATCTTCCTTCTACGCGTACGTACAAAACTTCCCAGCAGTTACAACAACAACAACCTGACTTACGAGCTAGCTTGAAATGTGGAGATGAAGACGCCTCTTGGTGAGCATTACTAAGGCCAAATTGCCATCAATCTATAGCGTTTTCTAGCTATCGAAAGATGCTGCTCTGGTTATTGTCTGGAGCTGATACCACTTAGTGAGCTGGCCACAGGGTGAAGCAATGTTGAGTGTGCATTAAACAGCAGCAGAAACGAAGCATCCTATCTAGAGTACCGAACCGATTGACCTGACATGGTATGGTAAATATTCACCTAACTCCTAGCTGCTTTGAAAGTTTTGACAGCGAAGAGTGCACTAAAAGCGAGGAAGACCCCTTTCAAGGAAGCAAGGACCGGCTACCAAAAGATTGAAACTATTCAGAGTGATGTGCGGAAATATGGTTGAAGATAATTTTGCGACTTCACAACTTGACAGAAGGGGAACCCTCCCTCTACGAAGCACTAATATGCATTTACAAGAAAAGCCTGTCGAAGCAACACTTCTTTTTGACCGGTGGGAAGAGATCCTTGCCAACAGACAAGATGGAAAACTGACTAAAACCAAACTTAACGGACTTCACGGATAGCACCGAACACGGGACATGTATACTTTAGTTCCTACTTGTTTAGGTTTAAGCATGAGACGTATTCTGTCTGTCCTAGAATCGCTGTTGAATGAAAAGAGATAAGAAAGATCATTCATCGTCAATAGTTCATATTCCCGTGTCAAATCAAATCCTAGATAGATTCATGCCCGGTATTCTTAGCGCTGATTTGGCAAATGGAACACGCTCCACCAACTTCCAGGTCTTTTGTCACATCTCTGAATGATTTTGCCCTTGACTTGCTCAAGATCTTTCTTTTACTTACCTCATAGAACGAGGGCGGTATGTAGGTGGAAATGACCTCGGCCATGGGGAATGCCACGCCCATGACCACCAGCAATTTGCCATAGAGAGCCGAGAAGAGTGTGGCCAAAGCATCGCCGCTGCAAAGATTAATAAGCTTCATGAGTGGCGAATTCCTTTCCATCATGTTGGCTGGACTTACGCCTTTACCCGCGGCATGGGCGGATACACAAACGAGGGGCGATGTGTACGTTTAATGGCCGGCATTACCGGATAGTTGGTCAACTGATGTGAGTGATACATCAGAGCCAATTGGCCCTCCGGCTGATGCTGCGAGCTGCCTGGTGAGGAGGGTGGCTCTGAACTATCCCCAGTGCCGGCACCGCCGCCGCCGCCTCCACCACCTCCAACATCTGTATCCCCATCACCATCGCCGCCGCCCACTATCAAACCACTTGGTCCCGCATTCTCCATGCTGCTCTTGCGCGGCAAACTCGACTCATCGATGGTCACATGATGGTGTGAACCCGAGCGGGCCGAGGCGCGACCCGGTGATACGGCCGCCATTGAGGTCTCACCTGTGGTGCTTAACAAAATGGGCGCTGCTCGTCGACTGCTGGCATCCTCCTCGACAGCAGCAGCAGCTGCAACAGGAACTGGCTGTGGCTGTGGCGGTGCATAGCTGCTGGGCACTGTGGGTGTGGGTACTCGCACACTGTGCGTATGATGGTTCTGATGATGCGGATGCTGGAACTGATGCGGCAGATGGTAATGATGATGGCTACTCGTAAAGTGCGCACGCGGCTGGCTGGTCACTGGCAGTGGCTTCTGTTCATCCTGATAGCTGAGCGTGGCAATGGGCGTTTTCTCTCGAGCGGCGCTACCAGAGCTGGAGCTGCTGCTGCCGCTGGAAATGGATGTGGAATGCATGGAGGATTAGTTCGACTGATTGTGCTTGGCATTTTTGCATTGGAGGGCACCCTCTTTTGCAGACACCCACACAGATGCACAGATTCGGATTCAGGCTTAATTAAATAATGGTTGGGCGATTGGGTGCTGGGCTTTGGTTGCCATGTGACGGCGGTTAGTGGCCAATCGAGCTCATTATATCGGATGCCAGACACTTCCGTCGTTCAATTGTATGCGGCAACATTCAAAAGTTGTACCACAAAAGATCGGACAAGTGCTCATATAGTGTGGTGTACACTCCGAGACACTTGAATAGTGTGTATCAATTTATACAAATTGCTCAGTTGCTCACTTGAATACAAAGGAAGGTAAAGATATACAATTTTTTGATCAGTCTCTGCTTTTAAAAAACGACTGAGTGAAGAGTCACTGAACAATAGAGCAACTCATTCTTGTTTAATAGTTACACATTCCAACAATTCCCGCTGTTTCTGTTGCGGTTCTGTCTCACTATATCATCATAAGGCGAAGACATAAAAATGTGGAAATGCTGTGCGACTATTGAGTGACCAAACGACTTGCCAGCGATTCATATCAACTTAAGATTAACTTTAGATCAAGCAAAGCCACTTTCAGTTCTAAGCGACTTACAACTTTCACTTGATGACCCGCTCATGAGTTAATCCTATCAACAACTTGTTAGACCGACCTGCAAAGCGTTTTGTGGGCTTTGTTTATGTTGCTTTTGTATATTTCGTTCGTTTCGGTCCCACACTGTCATATGGGGGAGTTCGCTGTCATGTATAAGTCACTTTTAAATGTGTTGTGGTGAACTTAGCTCAGAGATGGTTTGGTACGATCTTTTGGGTCATTCCATTCCGATCATAGACAGAATCTTCTGAAGGAAAAAAAAGGATGTCAATAAAGTTTCAAGCAATGGAAAGCTTAAAAAGTCAAGAAAGGAACCGATGAGAAGTTAGGAAGACCATCAAAGCCATTCCAAAAAGGACGTTGGACTTCCATTCTTGGATATAAACTGCTGGGTTAAGCTAAAATTCAACAAACGTATTACCTTTTTAAAGGTGGCTTCACTAGTATTAATTCGAATCGGACAATGTTGCAACCAACTTCATTTTGAAGCCTCATCATTAGGCTTTCTTTTTCAGTATGTATCGTTTCGCTAAAGTGTACATAGTTTTTGTTTGTTCCGAATATGTATTTTTCTGCTTTCATTTGAAGAAAAACACAGCTGAAGTCTATCGAATTCTGCAAGAAGCTTATGGGGAACATGAATAAAAATCATACGGTACTGGCCATATGCCAAAATGGACGCCAAAGCCGAATATTCGCGGTGGCAAGGTGATGCCCTGTATTTGGTGGGACCAATTGGGCGTGCTGTACTATGGGGTGCTACAACCGGGTGAAACATAACAGGGCAACTCTACAGAAATCAATTGATGCGCTTGAGCCGAGGATTGAAACAAAAACGGCCAGAATACCAGCAATAGCACGACAAGGTAATTGTGCAACATGAAAACGATCGGTCACATGTTGCCAAAAAAAATTATGAAGCGACGACTGCTCCTCCTGTTCGCTTTTTCTCAATAATCGTTTCGTGCTACTGCCTTCCACTTCGACTTCTCTTTTTCTTAAAAGCAGAATCAAAAGCAATCGAAATTAAACTCATGCAATTTTATACTCTGTACCGAAGGTACATAGAGTATAATAAGTTTGTGCAAAAGTAACATGGAGAAGGAATCATTTCCGACCCTATAAAGTATATATATTCTTGATCAGCATCAACAGCCGAGTCGATACAGCCATGTCCGTCTGTCCGTCCGTCCGTATGAACAAACAGATCTCAGAGATGGTTAGAGATAGAGGTTTCTTATTATACCAAAATATCGATATTTCGATTTGCCGTTTTATTTTAAAGCATTAAAAAAGGTTTTTAAAATTCCAATTTAAAAATATAAAATCTCTAGAGATTTTGGCCTTGGTTAGTTCGCAAAACGCTCACGACGGACGGACGGACAGACGGACATGGCTATATCGACTCGGACAGATGCTGATCAAGAATATCGGGGGTGCCACAGAAATCTCTAGAGATTTTGCCGACGGTTGGTTTGTAAATCTCTCGAAAAATTCGTTGGTGCCACAGAACTTCTAGAGATTTCATTTTCTAATTAGAAAATCTAGTTGGAACACCAGATGTTCCTATTGATGTTCCATCTCTAAAAACAGGGCTGAATCTCTCCCAAAAAATTTCCCTTATTTAAGATGTGGGTTAGTTTAATGATTAACTGAAATTTTTTGATTGTGTGATATGTTTTATGATGCATTTTTAAATAATATTTCAGTTTTAAGTCGCATTCTCCACCAATATAATGCAAAATTTAAAAATTTGTTGGCGCCAAACATGAGGAATTAGTTTTCAGCCCTCAATCCGCTGGCTAGCTGTAGAGGGCGCCACTTCGACAAAAGGCGCTAGTGAGAAAAGAGCTTTGCAAAATCTCTTAACAAAACATTAGAGGTTTGAAACCAACCAATAGAAATTTCTGTGGCACCTAAGAATTGGAATTCGGTTGGAATTTGGTTGGAAGAGGTTTCTGTGGCACCCCCGTATATATACTTTATAGGGTCGGAAATGATTCCTTCTCCCCGTTACATACTTTTGCACAAACTTAATATACTCTATGTACCTTCGGTACAGAGTATAAAAATCTAGTAAGAAGGTTTGTGTCCAAGATAATGGTCCATCGCTAACTATTCCCTAACACAAGGTTGCCTCCCTCGAAAAAAAAAATGTCACGTTTTCGAGTTATGAGTTAAGTTCCAAAACTAATTTTGCTTATTAGAATTGTTTGGGTGGTGAATTTAGCTAAGTCTTCCAACAAAACACGAGAGATTTAAAACCAACCGAAAGGTGTTTCTGTGATACCGAGGTTAGAAGAGATTTCCGTGACACCTCCGAATATTGTCTTTCTTTCTTATTTCTTTCTAAGTACAAAAGAAGCATTTAATTTATGTATTGTTATAGTATCCAAAACTGGTAGAACACACTGTTAAAAACAAGTGAGAAAGTCGGTCAAGCCCGACTATATTTATACTCTGTACCTAGAGTAGGACCTAAATGAAGTGCTGCTGTGCTCATCTCTAAGTTTCTCTCTCTCCCCCTCTCTCTCTCTCTCTCTCTCTCTTTAAGATTGTGCGTTGGTTGTGAGAGGGTGGGAGGGGGTGGCGTGGGGTAATTCACTTATTTGATCATAACTTGAGAACCGCTCATCCGATCTTTATCATTTCTTCGGCAAATCGATACATATTGCTAATTACTAACTATCCCTAGAAGGTATTAATCATTTATCTACAAAACTGTTGGAGATATGACGTTTTTTCCAAATTGCGGGGGCGGGCGGGGGCGTGGCAAAAATTGAAAATAAACTTGATCTGCCTACAAGTATAAGAAGCATTTGTCGCATACATGTCAAACCTCTATATACGTCTTTTATATCATTTATATCGAATATCGAATATTTCTCTGAGGCGATATATCGAATGTCGCATATATTTTGGTGATATTTTTCCTTGATTACTTTTGGTTTCGGCCAAAAAAAGTGAGGTTTACTGAGTGCATTCTATGGGATATAAGCTCCAAATTAGCTCAACGTTTCCTACATAAAAATTTGTTTTCTATTGATGTTAATCATCTTTCCTTAATCCCATTACTATGAATTCATGAATAAGTTCTCACAATAAGTTTTGGACGGAAATATAATACATGTCGTGACCTTTATAATAATAATCAAACTAGACAGTTTTAGCTGGCTCAAGGTCATGTTTTGTTTCCACATAACTTTAAACAGGAACATACACAACCACAAAGAATGCTGGTCGACTATACAAAAATTTCCGGTTCTATCTTCAGAAGTATTGGCCCATCGACTGCAAATCAGCAGACAGCATTGCTATGAATGCTTGGAAAATCCAAGACAGTATATGTGCAAAAACCGACAGCAAAAGACAACGCCAAGGTGACCAGCCTTCTTTGTGGCGTTGTGTGTTCGTATTGAAAGTTAATTGCTACATAATATGACCTCGAGCCGGCTAAAACTCTAGCAAGTTTTAGTTTTTTTTTTAAACTTTTAAATTTACATTTAGGGCCAATTTTACATCTACTACATAGAGCTCCCTCTTACAAAAATAAACAAATAAACAATTGTAAGTTTATCTTACGCATAGTAGGAAGAATCAAAATCGTTCCTTAACTTTATTATACACTTGAAAAGTGTATTATAATTTTGCCCAGAAGTGTGCAACGCATAGAAGGAATCATCTCCGACCACATAAAGTATATATATTCTTGATCAGCATGACGAGCTGAGTCGATTTAGCTTTGCCGCCCTCCGTCCGTCTGTCTTTGTTTCTACGCGAACTAGTCCCTCAGTTTTGGAGCTATCGAGCTGAAACTTTGCATAGCAGCTTCCTTTTATTGCACGCTGCTAATATGTCTGAACCGACCAGATCGGATTACTTCTTGTAGCTGCCATACAAATGTTCGTTCGAAAAATGGGTTTTAGTGAGAAAAACTGGTTTGTACTCCAATATTTATATGCTCTTAAATAAACGGTCATAAGGTAAAATTTCTTTTTTTAATTTGAATTTTGATTATATAAATTGAAAAAATAACTAGTTTTTTCCATGATTTGCGGTTCGATCAATCTCTAGTTATGTCTATAATCAAATGAAGACCGTACTATATGACAATAATTAGTATTTATCGAAAGTATTGTTATGTTTTTTACATCCAGAAATGAATCATATTGAATAGTGAGTATCGTGTACTAGGTATCAAGTACTGAGTATCGAGTACCGAATATCGAGTATAGAGTAACGCACACACACAAAGATACACTATAGAGTATCGATTAGTAACTTTTGAGAACTGAGCTTCAAACAGTGAGTACCGAGTATCGGTAACACACACACACACTGAGTTACGAGTACTCAGCATATCTTTTTTAAATATTTTAGTTTATTTCCTTACCTAAACTCAAAATAGTCTTACATTCAGTACTGAGTATCAACTTGTTACTATCAAGTACTGAGTATTTCGTACTAAGTATCGAATAGTGAGTATTGAATAGTTTGTAGCGAATACTGAGTGTCAAGTATTGTGAATCGAGTACTAAGTATTGAGTATCGATTACTGAGTACAGAGTTTTGAGTATATTTTTTAAATATTCTTGTTTACTTCCTTACCTAAACTCAAAATAGTCTATCATAACAAATTACTTTGCAAATCTGTAATTTGGAAAAATGAACTAAGTCTTAGCTCTAAGCGTTTAAGCTGAGCCTTGTTGACCCGTCAAATACTCAACTCAAAAAAGAATTACCTTTAATTTCAGTCGAAAAGGAAAGAGAAAACTCCACAATTTCGATTTATGGTTGATAGACTTTCCATATATCTTTAGGGGTGTTTCAATCATTTGTATGCGGCTTGCCTTCCGGAACCATTTACACAGACACGTACTGGTACCTGCCGCCTCTCCAACACACACTAAATTGCACTTAATAACAGGCACGAAGTCTAAAAAAAAAATTGCTTAATGAAAATACCGCCCCTTCACCGACCACACAATAACGTTTGGACGTAGCCACAATTGAAACTAATCGCAGCGGACAGAATATACTTATGTATGTATGCAGTCGTATGTTTGATGTGATTAGAGGGAAATATGAAACATGTTTGGGAAGGTTTAATTGAAGTCTGACAGGTGAAATGAGATGCATTCCAAGCCTCATTTGTTGGCATTGTGTATGTGTGTGTGTGTAGCAGACTCTTAAGACACTCGACAATATTGTCGAGTTCTCATTATATGGCATACGGCGGGAAAGACTTGGATAATAAATAAAAAAAAAGGGAAAAAAAGAAAGAAAGAAATTTGCAACAAGTGTTGGAGCTTATAGAATAACCTTGACACAGGGGCACCAACAGGACGAGGACTTTGCCTGTTAGTGAATGTGAATGGAAACCGCAACTACACAGTTGGTTGGCTTGCCTTGGCTTGGCTTGGCTTGGGTTGGGTTGGGTTTGCGTTTGGGTGGTTGGGTCATGCACTCAAGTGCACTTGTAATCAGATTTCTGAAAGCGTGCTGCATACTTTAGGTCGTTCATTTCCAACGAGGTTGTTAACCTGAAATGGTGGGTGAACTGACTCTATGGGTACTCGACTGTTGCATAAATGGTAGAATGCAGGGACAATGCATTTCGAGTGGGTAAAACAGTGAGAACTTGTCAAGATGGTGGAAATTATTTAAAACATTTTAGAGGATAATGTTTAATATTTTCCCCCCACACAAACTACTTTGTCTTTGTTCGCTGGCCTGAAAATGCCCATTTGCGAACGAAACCGCTTGTTATACTCTTTCGATGGGGTCGAAGTCAATATAAAGAACCAAAACAAATACTTTAGAAATTGGAATTCATAAATTTTGTTCTAACTTAAGTCTCATAGTTCCACAAACCGTGTCTTGTGTCCCAATTTTAACTTTTTTGCTCAATTCCTACCGTTCCTATCTACTCAGCAGAGTACCTAGACTTCGTTGTGCTCAAGTTTTACTTTACTTTCCGCCTGGCACCGCCCTTTCAGAGTCCATTTACAAAAAAAAAACAACATTGCACAACACAAACTTTCAATTGACCCATTTTATGCCTCAATCATGGGCGTGGACTGACTCCATTGTGCCTGATCCTGCAGGCGACAGGTGACGGGACAACAACCTGCAGAATTCGCTGCTTTCAATTATAGTGCAACAGCACCAGCATCATCATCATCATCATCCTCGTCACGGCAAAGCCAATCAACTCCTACGGCACCCAGACAACGTGTCGTATACGCACTTGAAATGCCGCATACGAAAGGCTTGGGCATGAATCTTGTCCGGGTGTTGCACTGGAAACGTGATGTTTAATTAATGCAAAGTGGAGAATGGAGAATGGGGAGTGTGGGAGAATGGAGGACGAAGGATGAAGGCAGACAAAACAGGCGACAGCACAAGCGTTGAGTGCACAAGTTAAACAGTTTTTGTCTGAGCTATTAGCAGCAACTAATGGAGGCTGACGATGCCCATGAGATGGAGCCACAGGCAAACGCTTATGCAATTAATGAAGTGCAGGACAAGGACAGCAAGAGAGAGAGAGGGCTGGTTGTTAAGGGTTCATCACACTGGAATGAGGCAAGATATATCTATGGAAACTGTATGGACACTTACCTAACCGGCTCCTTAACGCTTGCCACAGTCGTCACCGCTGCGGCTGCCGTTTCCGCCAATTTGGGTGGACTGCTCACTAGCGGTGGACTACAGACTCTGGGTGGTGTGGTTATTCTTGGCGGACTGTGCATTTGCCTGGGCGATGGCACATTCTTCACCATTTCAGCCGGTGAGCTACGCATCAGCGGCGGTGAGGGCATAACCGGGGCTCCCTCGCCCACGGGCGGACTCTGAACACGTTGCGAGGTGGAGGCAGAGGTAGTGGATTTAAGGGAGGCCACTGGACTCTGCGACTTAATAGATGATTGCGATTTGAGAGACGCCTGAGGCGACAGAATGCCCGACACACCGCCAGGTAAAGGAGGTGCCGCCGCAATGGAGCCACTGCGAGATGCGGAGCGACTGGGACCACGACTGTCCGGCAGTTTGGCTCCACTGGCGGCAATACTAGCGGCTCTGGGTGAACTGATGCTGTCGTGCAGCGACAATTCATCTTCTTCCTCTTCGTCCTCCTCGACTTCCTCTCCTGGTAGCGGTTCCTCAAGCGGAGGTGGTGGTATGAAAACACCAGCAGCATTCAGATCCTCCTCCAGTTCAGCAAAATGTTCTGGTGGCGGTGCTATTATAGAGGAGGCGGAATACCCATTGCTGGGCGGTGTGGTAATGGTGGTGGACTCATCCTCCATATCGAGAGATTGGCCAGCACTCAAGGGTTCGGGCTGCGGCTCCTCGAGCTCTTCCAGCTCCGGTTCTGGCAGCTGTAAGGGCTCCGACTTGGCCAGCAGTGGCGGTGTATTGGGTTGTGATTCCTCTTCACTCTCCGAGGAGGGTGTGAGTGGTGGTATTTGACTGACATGCTGGGCTGGTGGGGAAACCATACGCGTGAGATTCAGCTGTGGACAGGGAGGAGGTGTCACGGGCGGCGAGGGTGAGGTTGAGGGCGACTTGGTCAGGGGAGGGGTGACATTACCCTGTAGGTAGGATAGATTAGAGGGTAGCGGTGGCAAAGGCGGTGGTGGAGTGGACTTGTCTTCATCTTCCTCCTCTTCGGCCTGCTCCTCTTCCACCTCCTCCTCCTCCTCCTCCTCTTCCTCTTCTTCGGCAGCTGTCTCCTCAGCTTCAGCCTCTTCCGTAGCTGTTTGCCCAACCACCTCATCTAGGGGTGACAACGGCGGTGGTGGTATCAATTCCAATTCCAACACCGAATTGATGGGCGAACCTGGCGGTGAATTTGCCTCCTGGCTAAGTTGCTGTGGTGGTGGTGTGGGTGTGGGTGGCATATCCTCCGTTTCGGTTAAAGTGGGCAAGGGTTGACCCATTAAGGGTGGCGGCGGCGGTGGTGCCACCATCATTAGCACCTCCTCCGCCAGCGATACCTGGGGCAAGGGTGGTGGCACCTGCTGTTCCACCTCCTCGATATCGGAATCAATGCCCTGGGCAAAGTCCATGTAAAAATTGTCACGTGAATCGCTGGATCCACGTCGCAGTTTTAAAGACAAGTCCGGGGAGCTGTCCATGTTTTATTTTTGATTTTGTTTTTGTTTTTTTTTTTGTAAGGAAATTCCTTAACAATTGTTCAGTTATTTTTTTTGTATTATTTGTTTCTTCGTCTTAATTTGTGGACACGCACATTTTGTGTATCCCTAAAAATGCACAAGTCACACACACACACACACACATACGCACAGCTTCTCTTTCGGGCTACTCTCTCTACTATGGTAAGGGGGCGTGGCAATTGCAGTTTTGCTGCGCATTTGACTTTTTTACGCAACAAAATTTGCCAAAAGTTTGTAGAGTGCGTAGTAAGGACCTCTCCACCTACCCCTCAACCCTCCCCCTCCCCCAAACACCACCAAGTAAGCTAAGGGGTAGGCAGGCGAAAGCTGTTTGTTTATTTGTTTGTTTTCTTAGACTTGTACGGTTTAAACCATTGACTTACTGACCAATTGGGTACGTATGTGTGTGTGTGTTTGTGTGTGTAAATAAACACTAAACCCCTCAACACACACACCAGAAAAAAAAATTAGAGACACCGTTTAACGCTTTTTTTTGTATTCGCTTGATTTGTGCCAAATATTTGTTAGACGCGTACGCTGGGCCTCTTCCCCTTCTTCCAGCTAGCTACACTTCGTTTCCGGGTAACGGTCCGGGCGGTTGGCGGTACAACACACAAACACGAACGAGCTCGCTCTACTCTACACGACTTCCTCCTGCTGCGACGGCTCTTAATTCTAGAATGAAACGCCGCAGCACCAGACCAAGCAGCAGCAGCCGCTTACAGCCTCTCCAGCTGCACGGAGAGAGAGAGAGAGAGAGCACAAAAGAGCACAACTGAGAGAGTGAGAACCCACTAGAGAGCGCAGCTGCTGGAGAGTAACTGTTGTTGTAGTTACGGTGGTTGCCAAAAACAACATTTTGAAATGTTTGGAATATTTTTTTGAAAATCTCTGAATAGTATGCTACACTTTTGGGGGAGTTTTCTTTAAACACACAAAAGGATTGCGAGTTCCCCCCCACTTTAAGTAATGAAGTTTTTAAGCCTTGCTTACGCTCAAATTTGAAATAAAGCTCTCTAGTTTTTTTGACAAAATACATA
>JAEIFU010002656.1:0-40155 GCA_018904235.1 Lordiphosa stackelbergi
CATTTTGTGAAGATTTTAGATTGAAAAGCTATCTACAATTGGAGCTTCAGTAAACTTGTTAAACTGGGAAAACAAAGAAGATGAGATAGACAAAATTTTGGTCAATTCTAAGGATTCTGGTGTTAATGTGCAACTTATGGAACTTACCAATTTCGCTTTGCATATACTGACCTTTCCGAGGTCTAGCGCCAAAGTGGAACGTGTTTTTAGTAAGGTCAATACAGAAAAGTCAAAGCTAAAAAATTGGATGAGCCTAAATACTCTAGACTCCATATTATGTGTGAGGTAAACATATTGAAATACATTTTTAACCAAAGAGTAAACCTGAACCAAAACCGTATAACGAAAAGAACCAATTAAAACTTAGAGGAGAAGCGGAACGGAAACCGAGATTTTTGTACCGAAAAAGAACATAAACGTATCGGTACAGTTTCAGTTTCTGGTCGCAATAAATTCAGACCATTGCCAAAGTTGGTACTTGTGGTGTTTATGGGTGAAAAGCTATTTTCAAAGAAAAATTTTATTAGATGGTCCGCTATGGCAGGCACGACAGCGATTACAATCACAAGACTTTTTCGAGCTATCCATCCATTAAAAATTTTCCAAATTTTTTTTTCTGGTCATCGGGCATGTATACACTTCCCGGAACAGTTTTTCAGATTTCCCAAATGGGGTTGTCGCGACAAAATTCATAAATTTTTAACACCATTTATTTAAGACTTCTAGCTGAGGTTCCTCCTTCTTCAATTCTCCCCCATAGAATTTTTTAAAAAGTTGTGGAAGGTGGTTAAAATTGATTAACCATTCCTCTATTCGCAGACTCACAGCACATGCTGTATTACTGTGGCCGACCTATTAAGCAAGTGGAAGTGAACAAATCTTGAAATCGAATGTGCAATTTTCCGCAGACCACGCTTTCCAATTTTTATGACCTCGATTCTTGCTCCAGGCCATAGGTCAACAACGCCGAATATTAGCCTGTGAGAGTCGCCAACGATTCCTCGAAGGTACAAACCAAGACAAAAGCTCCACTGTACCATTTAATGCCATTTGGCACAGCTTAGGAAAAGATTTAGTTCTTCTTTTTCATGCTATCAGAATGCGAGTATTTTGACTCCTCCAGACTAGCAACTTTCGTTTAAAATTATCCTTTCTGTTCTTCCGGCTTCGAGCTTAAGCAAGTCATCAGGAGATTTTGGGAGGGCGTTGTCAACGGTTCGGGCGGAAGGCCTTTGTGGTGCTTGGGGTCCTCCGTGGATGCTTCTGCTGACCCTTCGATTCGGATGGAGATTCTCATCCCTCGTCTTGGTAGCCATTGCATTCTGTAAGGGCCGTAGTAAGCTGCTCAGCTCTTCTCCCCCGCTGTCAGTGACTTCAAGTTGCACCTCTCAAGTGTATTAAAACATTTAAGAGATGGTTTGTACCCGAGCGCTGTTCGCGCCGTATAGCTTCATCTGAATCTTTTCTTCAACGGGAATAGTGGCCGATGTAGGCTATTTCCTTTCGGTATTCATTGCTGACAGGTATAAACCAAAGCTACTGTCATTGAACGGTTGAACTACAATATAAAAAATCGCTAAGTTACTTCGCTACATCTTTCAAAGTTCATCTCTTCAAACTGCATAACAAAAATTTAATAGCATCAGCCGGTTCCCCACAAACTGGCTATGCCCTTTCCACCTACTAAAATATTTTCAATTGATAATAAACAGAAATAATTTAAATTCAAAATTCTCACCTGAATTGAAAATCGAAATAATTTTAATTCAAAATTCAATTGGAATTAAATTAAATTTAGGCACTTACGGAACCGAATACCGAAATAATATTAGAACCGGAACCCCCCGAAATACGATATTATTTGATATCCTGTCTTAATTTCAATTAGGATAATACCAATTTACTTCACAGACATAACAAATGTTACTTTGCTTACCAGGATCCCCCACATAAATATATAAATTTGATAGACACAACGGCTGTATATGAAGAAATAATGAATAATGTAATTAAATGAGTGAAATTAGTAATTATTGCTTAAGAGTATACCGAATAAATATTAAACAACTTATTAGCTTTTTGTTAGATTTTTTCCAGAGCTCCCAAATAACCCTCAACACTTTTTTCATGATCCGCCCACCGAAAAACAGAAAACAACAGCACCCCTAGTCTCTTACTGACCCTGTTTTTCTGTTTCCTGTACTTTTGGTTGATCAAAACAAACAAGACTGTTCGTCAATAAGAACTGAGATGTCACATACAATAAAGATCAAGTTGGCTGAGACATACACAACATGCCACAAGTGTCGCTTACATTTGTAGAAGACACTTTGACAGTCGGCTCAGCAAAACGGTCGAGAGCACATAGAGAAAAATCAGAACGTAAAACAGCAATTAAAAGTGTATTTGCAATCTCTTTTAGTCGGTCTATAACAGCAACAGGAAGTTCTTCAGAGATCCTCTGAAAGATACTTTAAAAGTGCTCCTCCTATTGATTTTATTTCGTTTACTTTTTGCAAGGGACTCAACCACTGTTCACTCACTCGATCAGCTGTTCATTAAAACAAGTGGACAGTCCTGCCCGGCCGCAACGTGCGTATCGTTTTTATTGGCGTGGATTAATTCAGTTAGTTTAGTTGTTATGCCTGGTGCAACATGAGCATCTACCACGACGAGGTTGAGATTGAGGATTTTGAGTACGACGAGGAAGAGGAAATGTATTATTATCCCTGCCCCTGCGGCGATCGATTTCAAATCTCCAAGGTAACTAGGTAACCCCCGACCCATTCTAAATTCAACACAAAATTTGCAATTTCTTGGCAGGAGGAACTTATTGAGGGCGAGGAAGTAGCCACCTGTCCTAGTTGTTCCCTTTATCGTGAAAGTTATCTACGATCCGGAAATGTTCAAAGCCGAGGAGGATGAGACAAGCGTTCTAAATGAAAAACTCGGTGAATTGCAGCTGGAAAAGAATTGAAAGAAAGTACATACATGTCTGTTTTGTGTAATTAAATAGTCTTTATTTATATGCATAGTTGTAAATAATAATACGTTGACTAGTAAACAATGAAACATTGTGATTTTGGTTATGGATCTCAAAGGGTTTACACAAGAATACATAAATAAATTAAAAATACGATACAATAGTGACCGGATTCCTGGAATGGATGATGAATGTCTCAGGCACCTGGCCACACACACACATACATATTGCACTTGAGCGCTTTTCAAATTGTACAAGCCAGCGCCAAAACCGAAACACAAAGGAACTATTTCAGATGGTTAATTATGGAAATGTGTTAAAAACAATACTTTTCTGCTTATGTTTTAGGAATAAGAATTCGGACTTAAGGTTAAGCTTTCCAGGCTTCTTTTAGAGAGCGTGCTCGTTCAGCAAAGACAGATAGATCGACATATCTTCTACCTCCTCCTGGTGTATAAATGCCTCAGATTATTAAGCTGCTGCAACTACTGCTCCAGCCAGGAACCGCCAACAGCATTTGGTGATTTGACCTAAAAAGAAGAAAAAAATGTGTTAATAAATGTGATGTTAAAATTGGCCAAACTTACCTTGATATTAAATTGCTTCAATGTGCTCTCCAGTGCCATGGCATTTCCCGAGAAGTAGGCGGCAATCGCATTGTGCAGTAAAATCAGTTGCTTGTGCATCACTTTGATCTTTGAAAGAAGAATTCAAGAATATTTTGAGTTAGAAATTTGATTTTTGTGAGTTGATTTAATTTGAATTTTTTTAAATCGGAAATTGGTGAATTTACCAATAAAAAATGTTGAATTTACAATTTTTTTGTGATCGAAATTGAGCAATCTTCTCCTTTTTCTAATTCTATTTACCCGCCTTCATTATAATCAAAAACTCAACTTTTTTTTTTTAATTTTGCATCCTATTTACTCTATGACAATTGCCATCTAATAATCAATCTTCTTAATTATACAAACTTTAAAATCGGTCCAGCTGTTCTTGAGTTATAACGGGCGTAACTAACCCGAGTTGTTTTATATATATAGACTAGCATATAACCCGTCGCGGTTCCCTGCGCCTTCAACAGTGTAGAACCAAACAATATCAGAATCAGTTTGAAGTCAATTGTGAGAGATAATATTTACCCAATTTAAAAATATTTTTGAAGCTTGTGTCCCTCGTAGAGCCCAGAATTTGAATCTTATCTGGTGCAATTAAGTGCAGCGTCCACAAGGGATTCTCAGAACTATCTCGAAATCTGCCCAAACTAAACGATTAATTCTCATCATTCCTTAAGTTTCGAAAGTGCTCTTTGAAAGGCCAAATTGTTTATATTTATGTTTTTTAGAATAGTGGTGCCCAAAACGCCAAAGGCCTATCCCATGGGTTAGGAACACATAGTTCTGCTTGCCTCGCAGCCGAACACGCATAGAGAGAGAAAGAATACGAGTATTCTATAAATAGCACGCTCGAGGCTTGGTCTCTCGACGTGAGCTTTCGTCTATTTCTTTTCTCACGAGGCATTTGTTTGTTTGCCTGTTGCTTATGTTTGACGTCATGACGTTTACTTCATGACTCGCTGCTACGCACACAAGCACAAAGCTTGATAGTGTGTGTTTGGGCACCACTCCTTCTAGTTCTGTCGGGGTCAATTGCGACAAATTCATCGACACGCATTGTTGAATTGGCGACAGTTCCTTCATCGACGCCAAATGTATGCAGACAGCGTCGGCGGAGAGCAGCAGCGCAAGAGCAAGAACGGCTTGCGCTCTCAGTTTTGTAAGTGAGAGAGCGAGAGCGGGCAAAGGAAAAAACTAGGAATGCAACGAATGGTAGCTAAAAAGCCGCTGTAAAATTACTAACTATTTTACTGCATTTTTACTGCATTTGTATAATAAATAAAACGCGAGGTTTGCACTTTTTCGAGACGTAATTTATGTATTTAATGGTTAATATATATTTAACCTTACTTAAGTCTTCTGAATATATTGAAAATGGTATACAAGCGCCATAATGAAAATTGTATAAGGAAGTGTGAAAGGCACGCTACAATAGTCTGATCTCGCTAATTCCGCTATGTATAATGTTCTTTTCATATGTTTGCATACACCTTTTGTTTTGTACTGCCGGCAAAATCACTTCAATTTGTGCGAGACTGAGGCAAGTTAAGCCTGTGTCAAAAAATTCATAATTGTTATTTAACAATATATTTTTATATTTTTACTCTCAGTATCTATACACAGGATAACCCCCCAGAAAAGCAACTAAAAGCTGAAATTATCGCGTTCTGAAGAGCAAAACAAATTAACCTTATTCGTGTATTTGTATTCTTTTTTTTAGTTATATTTTTTTGCCTATTGTTTTTCTTTTCTCAGCTTAAGTGTTATTGTGCAGAATCGAATAAAATGATATTTAAATAAACTGTATTTTTTTCAGCTTGAAATAAAATCAAGGAAATATAAATTAAAATAATCTTACTTTTTTGTATATAAATTTATTAACCCATTTAAATGCCATGTTTCCTCAACACCTCATAGTAGATTGGCACCGTTGAAAAACGTCAAATTCTCTTTTGGCGTTTCTTTGACACCTTATTCGTCGACGAATCGTCATCGAAAGCCGTGCACTACCTCCTAGGACATGCCAATGTTAAAGGTAAACAATAGCTCAGTACAAGGGTAGTCGAGCGAGCGTCGATGGCGTGCGCGAAGCCATCGACGATTCGTCGACGCTGCGTTGGTGGTCGGTTACTAGAGGGCTGTTTTAGAAGCATGTTGACAATGCGTGTACGTAGCTCAGGGGTATGTGTACGATTCATGAAACAACAATATATATGTCGGAGATGGGATAAGTCATATGGCGCGGCTTATTTAATTTTAACTGTCTAGTGTTGTGCAACTAGCTAGTGATGTTCTATCTAGCGTTGTCCCTGAAAATCAATATTCGAGTGAGATGTCAAACTATGCTGACATCGTGTGTGGCTCTGGTGTGTATGTAAAATGAGATCACTGGACGATATGTTTTGAGAGA
Organism: Lordiphosa stackelbergi; assembly: GCA_018904235.1. NCBI lineage: Eukaryota > Metazoa > Arthropoda > Insecta > Diptera > Drosophilidae > Lordiphosa > Lordiphosa stackelbergi. The sequence goes on from JAEIFU010002656.1 coordinate 6,011, forward strand.
AAACACACCCAGAGACACACTGCACTCCGTAAATTGTGGAAATTATGAAAGTTGAACAAATTCAATAAGCGAAATGTCTTCGACCCCGATATGTATATATGTAGAGCGATGTTTAGGCTTGATTTAACTAACGCTTATGTTTTTTTAAATTAGCGAAAAACAAAATTATTGCTGATTCCCCGTTTGGAACACGAACCTAAATACAGCTACCTTCTGAAACCGCTCCGTGAACCAGAACCCGAAAAATTTCGCTGTGGAATCCCTGCGGATTTTTAGGAGTTTTGTAGTCCTGTTTTAAACTTCAAATGGGTCTGGATAAAGTTGAGAAACCCTAAATTTGTCGATTATTTTAGTTAGCAAAAGGTATGATATGGTAATTAGGGCTTATCTGAACTTTTAGTAAAAGTTACATACGCATTGCCACGACATTTGGACGGCCTTAGGAACTCTTCGTGGCAAATGCTATGAAACCAGAAAAAAAATTATTTATATTTTTTTTCTGAATGAACAACATGTCGAGAATATTGTGTACAAAGTTGAAGTCAATCCGAGTAAAACTTACGGAGTTACAGCGTTTCAAACGACCGGCCGTTACCTGATTGCTACCGTATGAAAAACTTTAAATCAATTTTCCCGAAAACTACTTTTTCGAAGTTCGTGTTCACTGCCATTTGAAAACTACCCGACCGATTCATTTCAACTTTGTACACATTTTCTTCATATAAAATACCTCCCCCTACGTTAAGTAAAATTTTTTTTACCATTGAGGGTGTTTCCCCACCCACAAAATGGCGGAAATTTTAGTCGAAAATAACAGTTCACACTTTAGATTGCCGCGAAAAATTTTAAAATTAAAAAAAAATTATCAGAGAACGTTGGTGGAAGATTTATTTATAATTTAACTAAATTTTTATGGTTTTTCATTTTCCGATCATTTCCGGCCGAGTTACAGTGAACACCGCAAATTGTTTTTTTTTTTTTTCAAGACGTCCAGGGGAAGCTCTGTCACGGGCCAATGGTTTAATATTTTTGCATGAAAAATTAACAGAACATAGTCAAAACTATGCTCAATAATGTATAGAAGGTTTGAATTAAATTGCGCAATCGATATTTGAGATAAAAATCACAAAAAAGTGTTTTTTTACGCTGAAACCGTTACCCCTCCCTTTAGGCTCTGCAAAGTCCCTTTGTTTAGAAAGACAAATTTTAAGAAGGTGAAAACTTTGCATTTGGACCAGAGCTCGCAAATAACTGTTGACCGTTTTCCATTGTCCAAAAATAACTGTTTTATACGGACTCTTTGAGCAAGGAGTCAGAGATGAACTGTTCACATCGTCTCTTGAATAAATCGGTCTGCGCTCAGAGAACAATCAATTTAATTGTTACCCATTTGCTCTGCTCATTCGCAGACCGTTTGAGCGCGAGCGAAGAAAATAAAGGTCTTTTGGATTTGTGTGAGTGTGTGTGCAAATGAGGCGTTCCCAGTCGGACTTTACGCAACGTTGATCCCAATACAATGCCATATGACACTGTTCTTTTTACAAGGAAAACTGCACAACCAATTTTTTGCAGTATGAAAGACGGCATACAATCTGTATGAAATCGGATGCACGGGAAGGAAGGAAGAAATCTGCATAGCATGCAAACGTCCCTTCAAAATGGCACGCTTGCAGCACGCGTGCCATAGGAACCCAAAATGGGAAGTGGGACCCGAAAGATTAAAGATCGTTTGTTTTTTGCAAGCAGTATTTTGAAAGGCATAAAATCTGCGATATCTAATAACGTCCCTTTCTAATGGCACGCATACCATTCCAAGATTCAGTTGTAGAGATTGGGATTGAACTTAAAAAGTAAGAACGCAGAAGCATGAGTGCATTAAGGTGTATTGGAAATTTATAGATACTACAAGGAAAATTTAGTAGAAACATATTTTTGAACCGAACCCTTTTTGATTTTTACTCCAGTTCGGGTTCAGGTTCGAACAGAAAAATTTGCTCCGGTTCAGGTTCGGTTCGGGCTTCCCAAAATGCCAGAGACTCCGGACGCGGTTCAAATCCGAACCGGTTTGCAGCCCTGCTTGAAAATATGGGTTCCTATGCTGCTTGATCATATCACCTATATATTTACTACGATACTCACAAACTCTGTATTTCCTGACTGTTGGAAAGTTGCTAAATACCCTTATACCCGTTCCAAAAGATAAATGCGTGTTCAGACCAATCTCAATTCTCCCTTTTTGGGCAAAAGTATTTGAACAACTAATGGCCAAACAGATTCAGACATGTTTATCAAAAACATTATTAGCCTTCCTAGATTTGAGCTAGGCATTTAATACAGTTGACCACAATATCTTAAGTATCAAGCTTAAAAATCTCTAAAATTATTCCTCAACTGCAACGCGTCTTATTAAGTCATGTTTGTGTGATAGTAACCAAGCAGTGGTCTCGGGGTCTTGTATGTCAGGTTTCTTACATCTATCTCTTGGTGTTCCTCAAGGTTCAGTCCTAGGGCCCTTATACTTCTCTGCGTACATCAATGTCCATAGGCATGCCGATGATGTACAACTTTATGTAAGTCGACCGTTACGTGTATTAAATGAGTGTGTAGGAATTTGTAATGGGGATTTTGTGAAATTAGCGAGTGGGCTAAAGCGAATGGTTTGGGTCTAAAGGCCTGATTCCAGATGACATAAAAATCAATATTTATGTTGAAGTTCACATGAATAGAAACACTTTTGTGCTGTTTTGAGATCTGAATGCTGTTGCAAAGCATTCTTATTTGAATGAAGTATTGTGCCGAAATAAAAATATATGTCATCTGGAATCAGGCCTTAAATCCTTAAAAGTCGAAATGTGTAGTAATTTACAAAAAGGCTGTTAATCTCAGTATGTAGTAAGTAATGCATAAGTTGTTTACAATTGTGAACAATCGCAACTTTTTCGGACCTAGAGCCAGCCAAACTCACTAATTAAATTACAAACATAATGATTCTTAACTGAAGAAACATTAAATTGCCAAAAAGGCCAAAGAAAATTAAAATATTTAAATTTAAACTAAATTATGCCACAAGCAATGCATGAGCAGAATTCTAAGTAAAAGGTTATCCATGGTGTCTGCTCAAACTTGAACATGAGACTCGACCACGACCACAACTCATACTCAAAACACACAACCTAGCTTAACCCAGCATCATAAATATAACATTTGAAACATTAAATTTAATAAAGGTTGCTTACAAGAGTCAGGTAAACCACTTGAAATGGTCTACCAGCCATGGGAAGCACTTGAAATGCATCGTGGGAGGCAATTCGTATTCCTTAAGACGAGCGCATTCTTATAATAATATACACGCATTGATCTTACAAATAGTCCCTTAGTTAGGAATAGAAATTAAGGTTTGAAAAGAGAGGAGAAATCTAATAAAAGCAAGATCACTCGCAAGAGTAAGTCAGTACAAATTCAAACTTACGATCGTGCTCATTAAGGGTGTATAGTTATATAAAGTATCCTTAGTTGATTATCCGGACAAACAATTTACACTCATAGCTGCATAACTATGACTGTGATAACAATAAACCGCGATGTGGCCCATTCTGGGTATTCAAAGTTAAGCATGAATTTCAACCACGAAGAAAAACCACATAAAAACAATTCCATAAGCAATAAAATTTGAAACCTGGGCTAAAAATAAAGAATTATTCTGAACAAACAGCGGCCACATCTACTGATCCAGTGGCCAAGAGCAGATTTCTTTTATCAAACCTATGATTAAGCAGTTCAGCCTCAGTGAGTAATAATTATGTTCTTACGCGATTCTCATCAAGAAATTGCATTTTAACGGCCACATCTGCGCGCAGTTTCTCATATTGCTCCTTATGCTGGGCATAGCTCCTTTGTGTTTCCTCCAAATTTGTGGCCGCTTGTGTCAATTCCGGCTTGGTGTTCTCCAAATCCATGCGATAGGCATCAAATTCGATTCTACAACAGAGAGATTAAAAATCCATTAACAAATTATACTTAAACCCCCCACCCTCATCATGTTCACCCACCTGGCTGTCTCATACTGTCGTATCGTCAGTAGGGTGTCATCAATGGTCTTATTGCACAACGTGTTCACCGATGATATAAAGAAATTCAAAGCATTCAACAGCAATTCACCATTCTTGGTCAAATTTCGTTGCGTCTCCGAATTGCAGTTAAACTCCTTTTGCAGTTCGGGATTCTTTTGTGCCAAATCTGCAAACGAATCGGCCAGGGCATGCTGAGTGACCACCACATGCTGGAAATGTGAACCAAATGCACGGGTCAGGCGTAAAATCGATAAGTATTTCCGTTGCGTCTCCCGCAACTGTTCAATTTGGGCCTCCAGCTCCGAGTCGACGGTCCGCTGTGATTTGCCCAGCTTCTCCAGCATGATTTGCCGTGTACATTTATAGGTGGATATGCTCCAATTCTTGATGCTATCAATTTTGGAAGCACTTGTACGTATAAGACTGCCGCTGCCATCGGCGGCGGGTGAGAGTATGCCATTGCCGGGACTGATGGGTGTTGTGGGAGCTATAACAAAGGTGTTTGAGATGTGGCACGAATTGAACAGAAATTTTAAGCAACTTACCCGAATGATTCCTTAAAGGCAAACTATTGGGCGGACCGACGCCGCCCACCCCACCACCACTGCCACCTATACTGTGGCTGCTGCCCATGCTTACCATGCCGCTGCCGCCTTCTGTGCCGGTGTGTACAGCTCCGCAGCTATCGTTCATGGAGGGCGTATCTTTAAGCATTTCATGTATGCTACGCTCGCGTTCCGCCATTATCTACAGTCAATTTTATGGCTCGGCAAAGCAAAAAAAATCGTTGACTGAAACCGTGCGAAAAGTTTGGCGAGAAGGTGAGGTGGTGGGGTACAGTCGATACACAAAGCAAATTCGCACACTCTGGACACTCGGTGTAAAATTGAATGTCTGTTAAAACCAAATTAATTTATGGCTAAACACTTTTTAAGATTTTTAATTTTGGATTAAGATTTTTTGGAGATTGGTGTGACCATATTTGACTATATTTGAGGTTGGTGAGACCACCTTTGATTATACTTAAAATACCGAACTTGATGGATGTGACAGTGAACTCAGCTTAAATGCGATGGTTAAACATATATTAAGCCAGACGTACAAATGTCCCTTAGAGCGGTCCCCAACCCGGCAAAATAGAAAAAATGAGGTCTCAGCATTCCCAAAGCTAATATTTGTTGTATAATTAATAACTGTGAAAATCAAAAAATTTTATTTTTATTTTTAATGGGCGCGACAGGGTCTCAAAGTTTTAAAAAACATTAATCATACGACACGTTCACCAAATACAAATTTTTACAAACGAAGTTACTAGTTCATTTCAATTGCTGTCATTGTTTGAAATTCATAAAGAGATCTAAATTTGTAAAAAGAAAATATTTACAAATTTGAATAGTTTTAAATAAAATCATCGCCGACTATTTATAACTGAAAAAAAAATAAGTATGAGTTATTTACAAAAACTTTAAACTCCATTCGCGCCTGTTAAAACTCGACTTTTTTAACTTTTGTTTTTATATACGCTAATTATACATGAAAAAATATCAGATAGGAGAGAGCAGGACCTTAAAAATTTCATATACATGGGGACCGCTCTAATGTCCCTATTAAACATAATAATTTTTACCTCAAATGATAAACATATTAAATATTTATAAAATAATTTTTGGTATTTTTTTTGTGCAGCGTTTTTAACACATTTTAACATTTTTTCTATAGATTTGGGGCCACCAAACAAAATCACAAATTGGTTAAAATTTGAATTACAGGGGACGAAGTAGTAGATGAACACAGCAAAATATTAAAAAACGAGAGCGTAAGTTAAAGTCGGCTCTAACCGACTTCGATATACCCGTTACTCATGAAAAAACATGTTTAACAGTGTTCCCGCGTTCCTTAGTGTGCCCATCCAAAAAGTATGCAACATTTTTTAGGGTGGTAGCGGGGAGGGCTTGGTTCATTTTTTTGCTTATAACTTGAGAACCGTTCATCCGATCTTTGTCATTCTTTCGGCAAATCGATTCATTTTGCTAATTACTAACTATCTCTAGAAGGTGCGAATCCTCTATCTTTAAAACTGTAGGAGATATAACTTTTTTCCAAATTGCGGGGGCGGGAGGGGGCGTGAACAAAATTTGAAACAAACTTGATCTGCGTGCAGATAAAAGAAGCATTTGCCCCATACATCTCAAACCGCAATCTCTTACCATCTGTGAGATCTAGGTGTTCATACAGAGAGACGGACGGACGGGCGGACGGACGGACGGACGGACGGACGGACGGACAGACTGATCAAGGCTAAATCGATCTGTACAAAGTTTGGGAGCGATAGCAGTGAAAACACACAAGTTTTTCTTACTAAGACTTTTTTTCTGACCTATCTTTTGTATGGCAGCTATACTATATAGTTGTCCGATTTTGATAAATCTCGGTTATGTGAAATCATAGAATACTTATAAATACGAGGGTTGGGAATAGGTTAAATGAATTTGGAAAAATGCAGGTATGTATATTAAAGGCAGTGGCGTGTGGTTATGCCGCCTAAGGGCGGAAGTCGACTGAGCCGCCCCCTTAAGTTCTTTCTATAATTAAAATTAAGTTATTCTTATTCTTTGCATTAAAAACTTCTCTGTAACATAAAGGGACGTACCACAGTGGTCGCTTCCATAGGCCAAAAATAAAAAAATCAAAGTCAACATTTTGGCTTGAAAAGTGTCAACACTAACTCATAATAGATTTAGCTATTAAACTGCATACTTGTTTTTGTTATTCACTAACCGTCCTGTCAAAGACTAGCATCAAAAGAGAGAGCATAAAATTATTTGTTTTTGACAGCTTGAACAACTTGCCAGTTAGGTCTACTAAAATGCCATTTTCTCTGGTCCCTTGCTTTTGCCTCGTCTGCTGATAATGCCGAGTAAAATTCTATGTCGCTCACTGATTATTCACTGATTTAGTCACTGTTTGGTCACTGTTTTGGTCACTGTTTTAGTCACTGTTTTGTCACTGTTTTAGTCACTGTTTTTTGCATGCAAAACAACAATTAATAATACTCTCAAGAAGAGGTATGTTTACTTAATTGTGAATATAGCGTTTATTTTTCATCCGATTTTGATGACCAAGGGCAAAAAATGTTCGTAAGAGATTACCCCATCCTGTCAATATCTGAGACCCGAGCAATTGTTATGGTAAGATTGAAAAAAACTTAATGAAAGGCAGCAAAAAAATTAAAAATTATCAACATTTTTTCAAAAATCCAACTTTGAAGTGCCATAACTTCGTCATTTATTATTGGATATTAAACAAGTGTCGTTTTTTTTGTTTTATGTTTTTGTTCCAGTTTATACATATATGTTGACTAATACTAAAGAAAATGGCATTTTAGTAGACCTACCTTTTTTCAAAACACTAAAATTGAATATCTCTAAAACCGTTCTACTTTTGACATATCTGAGCGCAGATTTGAATTCAGCGTGAAATTTTACATAAGGATCAATTGCTAAAAGTGCCGGATACAAAAACTTTTGAAATTTTGTAACACAGTGTAATTGGGGCGGTAATTTCTATAGTTATCATACTGTACCAAAGCTTACTTCCTTTCTCTTGCACAATTTTCAGAGTGTGAAGGAAATTGCGATATATTTATTTTTGTTACTTCTTTATAGCAGAAGGCAGGGCGGTGGCCACTGGCAAAATGGCAACTAGCAACTTCCAGCTGGAAAATTAATTTGAAATGTTGCGGACAGGCGGTGAGAGAAGCAATAATGCCCTATGGTTATATTTAGCCTTTTTTTGGCATAAGCCCCAAATTGGAGACGCTGAAAAGTAGGCAAAGGGTGTTGACAAATAAATATTTATTTCAGCCTTCAAACTTCACATTTCAATTCCTAAAGAACATGTTCAAATATTCTCCAAAAATTTAAATTTACAAATTAACCATTCTCTCATCGGTCTCCTCTTCCATCATTTTCATTAGACACCAGCAGCGTAATAGAGTCGCGCCGAAATGTGAGGCCACAACCATCTTAAAAAGCATAACTATAGCATATGGAAAATAGATTGGTATGCGATCCTGTTCAGGTCCATGATCGGCCACTTGCTGTATGCCGTTCAGTAGGGTCCGCACACTGAGTACCCACAACACAACGAATTCGATCAAATAGGGTGCAATGAATAGGACAGCCGCAATGAAACTCATTTTGTCCCCAGCAAACATAGCATAATGACGTAAGAGCACCGACAATAGAAATACAAATCCCACTGTCAACAACGAAGAAAACTGTGGACTTATTTCGAAGGGCAGCAGCGAAGAGAAGGTAATATCCAATGTTAACTTCCTGGTCATTAACTTTGTTTCCGTACGCTCCAGCAAAACTGGTGCAATGCCAGCTGCATGTATCAATAACAAGAGATAGGCCGTTGCCCAGATGCAGTTGAATGTAACTATTACGGGGCGGTTATCTTGTCGATGGTGCCCGGCATTTTTATCCAAATAATTTTTGTAGTTTTGATTTAATTGAGATTTGGACGTTCCATCGCCAATGCTTCTCCAACTTTTTGACCAAAAGTTTGGAGAGCAGGCCGAGCACATCACGGCCAGCATCCGTGAATCTGAGAAGCGTATTCTTCATGAGTTTCAGGAGAAACTGTGCCAGATGACCGATGAGTTGCAGAAGCTCACTCAACGTGTGCAGCTCCTGGAGGAGGAGGCTGGAGAGGTATTACAACTCAAGCAGCGCGTTCTTCAACTGGAGGCTGAGGTTGCAGGGGCGAAGGCACTGCGTTCACAAGTGGCTGAGCTGGAGACGAAGATCGCTGAGCAATGCAATGCGAAAACTGCTAGCGATCTGCGAATTAATGGTGTTCCCTAAAAATCGCAGAATGACGGGGCACGCGCTTGTATCCGGCCGATATTGAGTCGATCATCACTTGGGGATTAGATTCTCATCATAGCCGAGGTGGAAAAAAAAATAAAAATTTATAAAAACTAGGCGACACAACCACAAAATAAAATTTTCATCGGGCAATAAATTGTTTTAAAGATAAAATCGGGTCACTCACCATTAACAATCCCACGGCGAAAGCGCTTCCGGGTGGTCTGCAAACTTTTTGATATCACTGTGGCGAAAAAAATTATTTTGCGGAAACGTGTGCACAAACAAAAGGGAATTAAAAATGACTTTAATTGCTTGCACCAACCAACTTTGTCATCTGGGCTATCGAATGCAGATCGGTATCAAAAAACCTTCATATTTCTCTCAAGACTTCTGTATTTAAATATTAAACTATTGCATTTTTTTTCTCTCATAAAACTAAAAAAAAATTAATTTTTCATTTGCTTGGGCCACTTCAATATTTTCTTCTGGGAAAGGGAATTGCAAAAAGAAATATGCATTAAAATTACAAAAAAAAATAATTTCTTTCAATAGGCACTGATGAAATGGCTGTTACATAATTTTCTCCTTCTAGATTTCTCCTTATCGATTTAGGTTAGGTTGTCTGTCATTATTCAAAATTTTGTCTTTTTTTTCACCTTTCAATAGGACACAAAAAAAAAACGGAAAATAATCTGATTTCGATGTAGACGACGAAGCTAATAGGTTTTCAAAATTTTCCGCTGCATTTTCACACACACGTGGATCCCACTCCGACTTCGCGTTTACAAGCCGAGCTTAAGCGTTTAAGCTGCCCTTAGGTCTCACACAGACTAATTTGACAATGCTGCTGCTAAGTTTAGGCGGGCGTGCTTCTCTTCTTTGGTGAATTGGAACATGGGATGATGCGCTGAATTGCTGGTAATCCTCTCTTTGTAAAATGTGTGGGTGTGTTGGTGACTTCACTTGGGGGTTCAGCCAGGCGGCGAAAATTTGAATATTTGGCTAACAAAATTAGCTTTATGCAATTATTCAATTACATTTAAGGCCAAACCTGCAACCAGGTTAATGCAGTCAATTAGTTAAAAGAAGCTAATAATTTTTCTATCGCTCTCCTAGCTATAAGGGTCGAGGTTAAACTCACCAAAGCGTTTGGCCTTGCGAATAAAAAAAATTCTCTTGCTTCCAATTTTCTGCTTGTAGTGGTTTTGTTTCTGATCAGCTCGTTGAATTTTAATTCGTTTAATTCACTCCGCAGCTTTTACTTGCTGGATGCGCCACTTGTAAAAATACTTTCTTTTTGGGTTCACACACTGAATATTGAGGAGCAGATTAGATCTGAACTGGACAACTGGCAAAATTGGAAAGATCGAAGCTACCGACTTGAGCTCATAAGAAACCTATAGCTGATCTTCGTGGCGCCATCTTTCCTCCGACCAATGACATTTCGGCCTGGAGAGCGCTTTCTCTTTTCTCTGGTCCAGCTGATTGCTTGGGGGTCAAAGTCACTGTAGGGTGAGCAATCTTCAAGAGTTTGTTGCGTGCTTTTAGGTGAAAATAAATTTATCTGCTTGAGAGACGGGCGCTACTACAGAAGGTGAGAACCTAAGGACTTTGTTCAACTCACTTTGCTTTTCCCTCAATCTACCATCACCGCCGAGGGTAATAGAAATTTCCCGGGTCAGGCAGCGAAATCCAAACGTAACTGTCGATCCGACGATCGTAGTGAGGTTGGAACACGTGCGCGATAAGTCTGCACTGCTGCGGGCAGCAGGTGCATACCGGAGGGAATTCAAACAGCCACTACCCCTTGGGCTCTTAGGAATCGAGTCAGGGGCTGCCGTATTCTACATCAATGAGCAGCTCTCAAGAGAGGCATACCTTATGTTTAAAGAGGCTATGCGCTTAAAAAAACAAAAGCGTCTCTCTTCAGTCTTCACTCGTCGCGGCCTCGTGCATGTTACTAAAAGTGTGGGAGGCGAAGTAATATGCATAGGCAGCATGCAGAAATTGCGTGAGCTACACCTTACAAAAAAGAGAAACTTGCACACAAGTTCTCAGGTGGAAAACAAAAAGTGAGTTTGAAAAACAGCATTTTATAGCGCCTGTCGCATAATTAAATTTTTTGTCTTAGAGTTACTGTATCCGCCCACCGCAAATTTCGGTCGGAGTGGCTTGATCATTTTCGCTGGCTACGAAATATTGATGGACGTGCATTTTGCGCCGCTTGTGACAAGTGCTTACTTAACTATTTAACCGGCCTCCAAAGACACGACAGGCTAGGTGTGCATATCAGAATATGAAGACAAAGAGGAAAACCAAGTAAAATAAATGGCTTTACAAGTGAAAAAACTTTACACAACAAGCAGGTTCACAATATGCGCTCATAATGTTCCTTATGATGCACAATCTTCCATTTGTATTGATGGACTTTTTGCTAAATTTGTTGCGGGTGTGCTGTCCTGACTCGAAAATTGCTATGGACATCAAATGTGGACGAACCAAAACAACGCAAATGTCCAAGGAACTTGGCAAGAAATCCATAAAACGCATTGTAACTGAATTAAAATCTCAGTTATCCTTCTCGAAACAACTGATGTGGCAAATCGAAAGGCCCTTGTGTTAGTGGCACGCTGTTTTCGCTCTAACAGGTATGATAGAAGACACATTTTTAACACTGATTGAGTTAGACAAATGTGATGCAGAGTCGATTTATAGAGCAGTAAAATCATTTCTTATAACAAATGGCATACCCCTAAAAAAATTTTATTGGTCTTGTAACTGACGGCGCAAACACTATGGCTGGAAGTTTTAATAGCCTTAAAACCAAGCTAAGCGGGGACACAAACTTGTTTTTATTTGGAATGCACTTACATTCCATACACCTTTGCTCGGGCTACGCATGCAAAAAATTGCCATCGAGCATTGAATTGCTTTGCCGAAATATATATTCATATTTTACGTGGAGCCCGAAAAGACTCAGGAATTAAAAGAGTTACCAGAATTCTGCGAAGAAAAACCACACAAAATTTTGGGAAGAGCAATGACAGATGGCTGTCCTTAGAAAAAGTTATTGGGCGAATGCTTTGGAGCATTATTTTCTTAGATCAGACCTAGAAGTCAACAATATTAAGCCAAAAGAAATAATCAATTTAATGATTAAACCTGAAATTAAAAATTATTTCTACTTTTAAAAACATATTCTTAAATTATTAATGAGTCCCCCCCCCCTTTAAATTACGCGTTGTGTGAGTTTCAATCAGAACGTATTCTCTTACCTTTCCTTTATATAAGACTAGAATCTACTTTATAATAGTAATTCTAAATAATTTTGATTCTCACTCACTCATATTTAAAGAATATGGACCTTAGTCGCTTTAATGTTACCGAATTAAATTCTTATTTGTTGCCCGTTGACAACATTTTTGTTGGTCTTAAAAGCCCAACAATATATGGATAGCCAGTCTATGGAGAAATCCGCAACTTTAAAAGTAAAGGAAACGGTACGCGATTTTTACATGGAGCTGGTTCTGCAAATAATGCAGCGCTTTGATTTTGGCCGAGAGGATATCAAATCTCTCATAATGATCACACCAGCCAATAATTTTCTACTGAAGAAACCGATAAAATGCCACTAATAAAAAACTTTGGAGCAGGTGAAATTATTTCTGAATGGACCATGTTAAAGTTAACTGAAGCTAAGAAAAGAAGAGGAGATAGGTATCTTTATTTTGAAGAAGTGCAAAAGTAAAAAAAACGGGGTTAATATTGAAGTGTTTAAGGAATTAGTAAGATTTAGAAGAAATATATTGTCCCTTCCACAGTTCTGCTTCGGCAGAGCTTTCATCAGTTTAATTATGAGAAATAAACTCCAATTTTATTCAGTTTCAAATATAATGCTATGCTAGAAACTCAATATCAGTACAGAGCCAAATAATGTTGGTCAGTCAAAGACTTGTAAATATAGGAAAGCAACTGATCTCAGAGTGTGATTTATATAATATTATATAATATCAGTATATTGAATATTGTCTGTTTTGTTTTTATAATGTTAAGAAGTTAATTAATAGATGAAAAATTTTGTATTTTTATTTATAATTTAAGAACACTTAAGAAATGAGAAGATTGTGCTATTTCATTATTGTCAAAGCGATATTTTGAAAATATAACATGAAAAGTAAGAAAAAAATTTTGGCTCTTTTTTTATAAAAATGGTGCTTTTTTTAACTTTTTTGGTGCATTTTTCTCAAGTGGCAACCATGGGGCAACAATGCGTCTCTCTTCCCGATACTCGAATTCCGGAAGAGGCGTAATGAAGTAACAGCAGAGTCAGCTAGTAATAGTCTCTTTCGTTAGATTAAGCTCTAAGGCTAGATTTTCAAGAGAACTGCGTTCCATAAAAGGGTATTAAATGTTTTTATTTGTTTACGTCAAATTGCTTGCGTTACTAACATCAAAACCAATTATTAGTTATAATTTGAATGAATCCACAGCGAACAGTCGAACAATGATTAGGTTCTTGCTAGCAAAAAATTGACTGAATATTTGTCATATAAATGCACAAAGTCTAACTGGCAAAATAGATGAGTTTAGGTATTTGTTTGTTAAGTCAAATGTTGATATTATTTGTGTGTCAGAAACATGGTTCGTCCCTCAACTTGATGTCTTAATTACATGTGACGGATTTGAAATTCACAGATCAGACAGACAAAGCCACGCAGGAGGAGTTGCAATATTCGTTAATAAAAAACTTAAAGCTAAAGTGGTATGCAAAAACCTTCGGATAGTGCTATACAATATCTGTTTCTGCAAGTAGCTGGTCAGGAAGTCAAAAAAGTCTACTCTGTTGGCTGCACCTACAGACCGCATCATTCAATTAATTTTTTAGAAGTGAATGAAATAATCTGCTCAATATCTCTAAGGTTTACTGACGTGGAGATCTTAATAGGAACATGCTAAGCGAACGACATTTGAGGTCCGAAATGTCTTTCTTAGGCTTAGAACTAGTCAATTCCTCTTTGCCCACGCATTTCTCTGATACGACCGATACCCTCCTCGACGTTTTCTTTGTTAGTGATATTGATAAAATTCTTTATGACCAGGTTGTAGTACCAATTTTTTCTAAACATGACCTTATATTCCTAACATATGACTTTAATCTTTCCCAAAGTGACGCTACCGTGTGGTATACAGACCTCAAAAACATTGACAGAATGCTACTAATTGACCATTTAGACCGGTGTGACTGGAACACAATTTACTCATTTATAGATGTTAATTCCCAATTAAGTCAACTGAGCTTACTCATCAATAACATTTATGAAAAGACAGTACCACTGAAGCGAAGGGTTTGTAATCACAGACACAATCCTTGGTTTACGCGGGATATTTCATTAAAATTGCTGAGCGAGACGCTGCCTATAAAAAGTGGAAAAGGTATAGGACTCCTGAGCACTATCAGCGTTTTAGAACGCTCAGAAGCAAATTAAATAAAATGATTTATTCTGCAAAAAAACCACTACTCTTGTAAATTCCAAGTGCAATATCCACCAACCAAAATGGGGTGAGCTGAAGAAATTGGGAATTGGGAATTACCTCAAAGAAAATCGCAGCTGATGTAAATCAACTTAACCTGAAATTTGTGCGATCGAATGTACCTGAAGCTATTAGCCATCCCTACCTAGATGTTGTAGTTAATAATACCTGTGATAGTAGCTTTAGTTTTATGTGCGTGAACCCCATGTGATGTTCTTGAATGTGTCCTTAAAATTAAGTCAAATGCTGTTGGGTTGGATGGCTATGCATCCTAAATTTTCAAGCTTATCTTACCAAAAACATTAATCATGTAACATAAGTATTTGCAACACTGCGTTTACGACTTCGACTTTTCCGGAAATTGGGAAAATAGCTAATATATAAGGTTGTCAAAAAAGTCTTGCGGTATTTCCGCAAGCTTGTCTTTGCAAGCGCGTAGTTCTAGTTGTATTCGTCGCATCGGTTCACGCTAGAGCTTTTTGGAAAGCTCTTTTCACGCGCTAACACGTGTTTGATTTATTGTTGTTTGTTTTTAGTCGTTCGTGAGCTATAGCGTCGCAAACATGGAGCAAAATAAAGAGAAAATACGGCATATTTTACAGTACTACTACGATAAAGGCAAAAATGCATCTCATGCTGCCAATAAAATTTGTGCAGTTTATGGACCCGATACAGTTTCCATTTCCACCGCACAACGATGGTTTCAACGTATCGTTCTTTCGTTCTGGTGCAGAGGTGATCGAAGATGCGCCACGGTCCGGAAGGCCTGTCGTCGAAAATTGCGATAAAATCGCTGAATTGATCAAAAGAGACCGGCATAGTAGCAGCCGTAGCATCGGCCAAGAGCTGGGCATGAGTCATCAAACCGTTATAAACCATTTGAAGAAGCTTGGATTCAAAAAGAAGCTCGATGTATGGGTGCCACACGACTTGACGCAAAAAAACATTTTTGCCCGTATGGATGCATGCGAATCGCTTCTGAATCGCAACAAAATCGACCCGTTTTTGAAGCGGATGGTGACTGGCGATGAAAAGTGGGTCACTTACGACAACGTGAAGCGCAAACGGTCGTGGTCGAAAAGCGGTGAAGCTGCCCAGACGGTGGCCAAGCCTGGATTGACGGCCAGGAAGGTTCTTCTGTGTGTTTGGTGGGATTGGCAGGGAATCATCCACTATGAGCTGCTCCCCTGTGGCCAAACGCTCAATTCGGACCTGTACTGCCAACAACTGGACCGCTTGAATGCAGCACTCATGCAGAAGAGGCCATCTTTGATCAACAGAGGCCGAATTGTCTTCCATCAGGACAACGCCAGGCCACACACATCTTTGGTGACGCGCCAGAAGCTCCGGGAGCTCGGATGGGAGGTTCTTTTGCATCCACCGTATAGTCCGGATCTCGCACCAAGTGATTACCACCTATTTCTGTCCATGGTGAACGAGCTTGGTAGTCAGAAGTTGGCCACAAGAGAGTCCTGTGAAAATTGGCTCTCCGAGTTTTTTGCCAATAGGGAAGCGAGCTTCTATAAAAGGGGCATTATGAAGTTGGCATCTCGTTGGGAACTCGTCATCGAACAAAACGGCGCATATTTGACTTAAATCGCATTATTATAACCAATTTTATGAACAATTGAAAATTCAATAAAAATACCGCAAGACTTTTTTATATTTATTTCAGCCTTTAAACTTCACATTTCAATTCCTAAAGAACATGTTCAAATGTTCTCCAAAATCGTGCAAATTAACCATTATCTCATCGGTCTCCTCTTCCATCATTTTCATCAGACACCAGCAGCGTAGTAGAGTCGCACCGAAATGTGAGGCCACAACCATCTTAAAAAGCATTACTATAGCATATAGAAAATAGATTGGTATGCGATCCTGTTCAGGTCCATGATCCACCACTTGCTGTATGCCGTTCAGTAGGGTCCGCACACTGAGTACCCACAACACAACGAATTCGATCAAATAGGGTGCAATAAATAGGACAGCCGCAATGAAACTCATTTTGTCCCCAGCAAACATAGCATAATGACGTTCTGTGTAAGAGCACCGACAATAGAAATACAAAGTTAACAACACCAATCCAACTGTCAACAACGAAGAAAACTGTGGACTTATTTCGAAGGGCAGCAGCGAAGTGTAGGTAATATCCAATGTTAACTTCCTGGTCATGAACTTTGTTTCCGTACGCTCCAGCAAAACTGGTGCAATCCCAGCTGCATGTAGCAATAACAAGAGATAGGCCGTTGCCCAGATGCAGTTGAATGTGACTATTACGGGGGCGGTTATCTTGTCGATGGTGCCCGGCATTTTTATCCAAATAATTTTTGTAGTTTTGATTTAATTGAGATTTGGACAAGTAAGGAATACAAATTGTACTAACGTTTCTCGATACAAATGACTTGAGAATGAACCGAAGGAGCAAGCAAAGGCAACTCATTTGGACAGTAAGGAAATCAAATTTTACTAGCGTAATGTACCGAAGCAGAAAGCAAGGGCAACTAATTTGTACGACCCGAATAGTTCAAATTGGATTTCAAAACTTAAAAGCAAATCGTAAGTACGCAGATTCGAACTTAAAAATTTAAAAGCCAAGAAAGTTGTTGTAAATCGGCCAGATCAACTATATGACAGCTATATGAAATAGTGGTCAAAATCGAACTAGATTTTGTAAGTCGTATTAGTAGCTGAATATACGAATACAGACAGAATTTTAGTTTTGTAGCTTAAGAAGCAGTAAAGTTGGATCAAATCTAACCAGATAAGTTAAATATATCAGCTACGCGTATATGAAATATTGAGCAAAACATTTCAAGTCTTCATAGGGGTCCAAAATATTACTACAAACCAGACAAACCAGAGGTCGCAAAAATTGGTCCACCGTTTGCCTGTGTCACAAAACGACCGCTTTGTCGCGACTACATTGAATAGAGGTACCGAAACAACCTTTAACTGCGCTCTCTGCCTCTCTTTAGTTGATAGAGGAGAGAAACACATTTATGGTTTTTTAGAGCGAAGCTCTTTTATGGACGTCAGACTGGGGGAGTAAATCTTGAAAAATTTTGTCTTTGCGACAGATTCTTTTGGGGTATGTCTTTTGACTTTTGTCTTTGAATTTTGTATTTGCAAAATCAGCAGCTTTTATATTTACAGTAGTAGAGGAGGGTTGTGTGTGGAGTGGGATAGTGTGAGTGGAAGTGGTGGAGAAGGGGTGGGTATCTGGTGGGAATCAGGTGAAGATTTGGTGTAGATCTGGCGGGGATTTGGTGCTGATCTGTTGGGGATCTGGAGGTGATGTGGTGGAGATCTGGTGGTTATTTGGTAGGGATCTGGTGGGAATCTGGTGGGGATCTGGTGGGGATTTGGTGGGGATCTGGTGGGGATTTGGTGGGGATCTGGTGGGAATCTAGTGGGGATTGGGGGTTCAAGTTGTGAATTCTGTGCTATAAACTATAATATTGTTTGTTTGACAGTGACTTAACAGTGACTTAACAGTGAGGTAACATTGACTTAACAGTGACTTAACAGTGACCTAACAGTGACTTAACAGTTACTCAACGGTGACTATGACAGTGACTTAACAGTGACCTAACAATGAGCGTGTTCAGCAGCATAAATCGATGACAAAAAATCGACTATTTTTGTTAGATTGTGCTGGTGAACGGCCATGATGCGCAATCATGTTTGCTATTTTTCGTGATTGTGTTAGATGTGAATCTAACAAAGAAATAGTTTTTGTTTATGATTTGTTATCGATAGCACACAGCTGTCAGAAGTAAACAAACAAGCAATTTAGAAAAGGCAAATGCAAAATGAATGTGAAAACCTCTTTGTTTTTAATAAATGAAATGGCAGAGGACGTGGTTTCGCCAGTAGCTCACGGAAATTCGTGCAAGGCTCTGAAGGCTCTACTGGTTGTTGCGCAGAGGAGGGAATCTTGAAAAGCCGCCACTCCAAAAGGGGAGAAGCCCTGCGTACGCGTAGTAACCACCTCATCTGGGTACATGGACACCTCATCACAGTTTGTCAATGCAATACCATTCAGCTCCTCCCGGAGAAGAGCTGGTTAGGGATGCTCATATCCTCATGCAAGATAATCACAAGGAATGAAACCCGGCGCCTGGTAGCTAGGGTCACGTGGTCCTCGTTTAACCCGAAAGGGAAAAATCTTACTTCTGGTCTGGGCCATAACGGGTCACTGCCTTATTAGCAGGCATGCAGCGGGCTTGGGAGTCGCTCACAGCGACATTACTTCATCTTTTTTGTCATTGCCCAGCTCTAAGTAGTTGGTACAGTACAAAAATATAGAATGAACAAATTTATGGATTATTTTATGATGTCCCGTGCATCGTTAAGAACTCATAGCTAGAGATGGGCTCGCGACGGGATTCCAGCGGGACCCGAGAGACGCGCGACGATATTGAATTAAATTTTGTTGGTCGGGTTCGGGACGGGACAGCCGTGGTCGGGATCGTGGCGGGACAGGAACGAATTGTCCTTATTTACCCACCTATGCTCTTAGCCCATTGCCACTTTGTGGATTTGGCCATCGGATATTCTATTTTATGTGCACATTCTCGTCGGGCCGGGCTTACAACAAACATTTAATGACTAACAAAGTCTTAAGGAAAATTCAAGGGGAATTCCAGGAGCAGTTGGTGCTAGTGACGACGGTCCTAAATATTTAGTAGTCAGTTCTTAATTATATTAAGCTGTTTTTTGTCAAAAATTCAAACCTTCCGCCAGCAAAAATATATCGATAACTCTGTTGCCTAAAAATTCTATCAAACTCGTTCACCAGCAGACTAACACTTTTTTTTTGATTGATGATTTTTGTTAGATGATTGGTGTATGCTGGTGAACACGCCCAATGAATCGGCGGTGACTTGACAGTGACCTAATTTTTTTATGTTATATAACATTTATTTATACAGAATCCAAAAACTGTCTTTTTGCCATTACTTAAATCGGTTGTATTAACGTAAAGAGCTTCGCTCGTACCGGGTGTCCCATGACACACACTCTCTTTTTTGTTTTCTCTCAGGTCTGTCTCGGACTTTTTGGAAGAATTCACTCATTCAAAAGGTCTTCTTCGTATGTAAGCATCGGTGTCTAAGCTTTCAGCCTATAGGCTCGACTTGGTCTCTGTTTATGCTAAACTCTGGCGCTCTTTTGAGTCTGCAAACTTTTCAACTAACATTTTTACAGTTTGGTCTTCGCGAGGCATTTTATGACCGATTGATTGAATTGGGCCTGGTATGGGGTTGCTCTCACACCAATCCGTGTTGTGTGTTCCACCACAGCCACTCAACGCTGAGCGTGATTGCAGCACACATTCGGTTGAGGGAAGCCTGATCCCGATCGGTCCAGTGACCAGAGTGAGCAGAGCAAACTGAACATTTGGTTGAGGGTTATTTACAAGCCAAAAAAATAAAGAAATTTTGTACTTGCCTCAAGACTTTTTACTTTCTTTACTTAAACATACTATCGACCCACAGCCAAAACATATTATATGATTTGGCATAAACATTCGTTTAGTTATGCAGGCGCGCACTAAGAAAGAAAATTTGGAAAATTTGACAGCGAAGTATTTGAAATTGCCAAAGAAAAGTTTGTATGGAGCATGTAAATGAGCAATTGTGGACTAAGCGCTTTTGCTAAGAGCGTAAGAGAGAGAGTGAGCGTGACAGTGAACCAGTGCCTCTTTTTTGCGGTACCAGTCAAATGGTGAACATCACTCAGTAGCAAAGGAGATGTCAACGTGGTCTCACATGTAAGTATCAACTGGTACCTCTCTCTGACTACTCAACCTTGTTAATTATACCATGGACAATTAAAGTAATATATGACACATACCAAACATATTGATAGCTTTAAAAATACAGGGTGTCCTGAAACTTTTCATCAGAACTTTAGTACATAATAGCTGTTATGAACAGAAATATGTTGTCTGTATTAAAAAAAAAAAATGGAATTCACAAAGCCAGCAGCCAAAAAATGTGCATATGTAGCCAAAGAAAAGTAACGGAACTATCAGATAATATTTTGGACCAAGCTGTTTTGCTAAGAGCGCGAAAGAGAGTGAGCATGAGATGAGTGTGATCCCACTCACACAAATTAGGTGTGTGTGTATTACAAATATGCAATGGCTCTCTGAGACATTTGAACATTTGATAGCTGCTACATGTGCTAGAATGAAGGAGTAGGGGAAAGAGTGTAGAGCGGTGGAAGATGGAAAGGAGGGTGGGGAAAGAGTGATGAGCGGGCGAAGAGGGGGTGGTAAAAACGGGAAAGCCAGTTTGAAATGAATTATAATTGAAGAGTGCTGATGCTGCTCTGAAATGCACATTCTTCATATAATATCGATAGATCAGAAATTCAATATGTGGTCGTGCGGGAGAGGTATGTTTTCAGCATCCACTTGACTGGCAGGGACTAAAATATAATTCTGGAATTTCCGTTGAGTCCCTTAGGACTGGAAGGAAGAAAACAACACGATTTCTCAAAATCTTGGACGCGGACAAAGTCGCGGCGGGTTCAGCTAATCTCTATAAATATTAAAGAGAGTGTCCTGACTGATTCACTGATTGGCAATCATTGCCCAGCCTAAACGGTAAGAGATAGAAAGCTGAAACTTAAACAGGAGCTTCTGTAAGTGGTGAAAGTGCGTACTGAGGCGGGGTTTGGAAAATTCCGCCCGGAAAAGTCGGAAAAGCGTGTTGGGAAAAATGTTATTTTTATCCGATTGACTTGAAACTTGGTTTGTAAGCATAGTACGCGAAATAAATCGACACGTGTTTTCCCGATTTTGAAAAATCCGCCCACGAGGAAAATAACCGGAAAATTCCGAATGAATAATACTATTTTTCATCCGATTGGCTTAGAATTCGGTTTGTAAGGATAGAATAAGAAATAGTTTGAAGTGTGATTTTATTTGATTATTATAATCTTGACGAAGTGGTCATCACTACTAAGCGCGAGCCAAATGGCAAAAATTTGAAATTTGCCTAAATTGAATCAAATTGAAATTAATTTATAGGTACTTTTTAATAACTTACCAATAATATCAATGATAACGCAATGAATTGCAGAAACTATAGACTTCCAATGTAGTTGCAATTGGACTGAAGAGACCACAAGCCTTCTAGTCTGGCCACCGAAGTAATTCAAGCACTTTCAGAGAAGAATTTGACATAGATGAGTTTTAAACCCTTACCAACATTATAGTTTATGTTTCTAGCAGCGCAATAAATTTAAATTGAATATCTTTGTTTCCTTTGATACCTTGTTGCCAGCCATTTTGTAAATTGTTAAAATGCAAATGCAGAAGCAACACAATGAGGACAGGATTCTGCATTTTCAGAGATGACGATAACTTTTTTAAAAATGTGCTTCAGTGAGGAAGCCATATTAATGTCAAAAAATGAATGTAACATAGGTATCTGTTTAATTAAAAATTCGTGTGAAAACAATAAATTCTTTTAAGCTTTTAGTTGTAGCTTGAGCTCACAAAAAATTTATGTTAAAATAATTGTCAATATTTACAGATTATAATGGTGAAAGTTTCAGCTGCGGATTTTTGCAGATTGCGGTGTTATCTGTATCAAAGCGGCATCGCTTTTTATACCCTGTTCCCATTAAAAATGGGAAAAAGGGGATCATGAAGTTGTGCAAATGTATGTAACAGCCAGAAGGAAGCACCTCCGACCCCATAAAGTATATATATTCTTGATTAGCATCAACAGCCGAGTCGATTTAGACATGTCCGTCAGTCTGTCTGTATGAACGCGTCGATCTCAGAGACTGTAACAGATAGAGACACAATTTTTGGCATGTATGTAGGTGTATACTGTACCCACATCGAGTTTGTTTGAGATTTGGAAAATTCCCTTTTCCTCCATTTTTTATCAGCGAAAAACTGTCTTTCTCTCTGTATAAACGCGTGGATCTCACAGACTATAAGAGGTAGAGCCACCAAAAAAATAAATTAATTATATATACCTTTTACTAGTATTACACAAGGTATCAGTAGAAACAAGTAATAAGTTTGCTTATTAAACATTGCTAACAATGTGCAACTACTTTTAGTTTGCTTCAAAAGGATCAAAGATTCGCGAGCTTCTGTCAAATTGTTCTATCTCGTTACCCACTTTTATACTGTTCATTTTTGAAAATTTGCATACTCGCTCTTTGCCAAGAATAAATAAGAGATTTGCTCGTTTCTTAGTCATCTTCTTTGTTGGCCTATAAAATCAAAGGTTTCTCGTTCACCAGTCACAGTCTCGATTTTGTTTCTCTAAAGCCAAGAGACCATCAGACAAAATAAAATGAATTCCATCTTTATTTTGTTGACTATAATGTGTCTTGTATTAAATCCAACATCATCGGACAATAGCTACTGTAATCCGCCTACATTGACGGAACTTATGAGTTCACTCAGTTCCGACTATCACCATACCGAGTTTCGAAATCCCATTGATTATTCGAGACCTCCCAGCCTAGAAAATGTGTATTACAATAATGAAATTGATTATTTTCTTGTGCAGTATCGTGCTGCGAGACATAATTATGTAGAAAGTCTTCTAAGTTTTACAACTATAACTGGAATTATCAACTATTGGCTGACACACGACTATGAAGACTATGTAGATTATGTTACACACTTGTTGAAAGCTGGATATACTTTCAATAATTCTGCAGGAGCGAACATTTTGGAAACTGATTATAGAACAATGGCTCATTTCATTAACAATTACATTTTGGATGTTAAGAAAACTTTCAGAAATAATTGTCCTGCTATCTTTCTCAATGTTAAACGTGATGGTGAAAAGGTAAAAATTTGTTGTAAGTTTTTTGTAAAAAAAGGATAAAGTCTTAGAACGTACTTAAATACAAAGGAATAATAAAAACAAATGTAAAAAAAATGTATAGTTTTACTTTAACTTTCTTTTACTCAATGGATTTGAATAAAATATAGGACGTTGTATTTTAATAGATGTGGCTAAATAGGTGGAAATCTCATGGGGATCTGGTGGGCGGAAAGTGGGGGTGGAAAGAGTGGCTATACTTAGGCTATTCAGATTGTTGTGCACATAGGCACTTGGGGGAAAAGTTTAAGCATTTCCAACAACAATTTACTCTGAACGAATTGTGCACCAGATTGCTCGACCCAGGCCCTGACTATAAATAGTCGGGGAAGGAAAGTGATATGCCAGGCAGCTAAGGCGTGTGAGTCAGTATGGGCGCGCGTATATATGTGTGTGGGTTTGCATGTGTGTCTCAATTGTTCAGGGTATTTTGAAGTCGCTCTCACTTGTTTTGATTAATTATATTTATTTTTCATGAAGAGTCATATCCCGTTTTCTGATCAATTTCGCCTCATTTTCGATTCATTTGGCAGTGCGATCACATTTTGAGCAAAGGCATTTTCGAGCCTTTCCTAAATCGCACATGAAATTAATCTGGTTTTATCTTGTTAAATGAATACTTCTCTATCCGAATCCCAAAGAACTTAAGAGATGGTTTTTAGGGGGCCTAGCGATTGGGCCATCGGATGAATCAATCGCAGGGTGCGGATAACGGAAGAAATCCTTGGGTTTACCCCACAAATAAGCAGTTCCGACAGCCAGCGGGTGTCACGCTGCAGAGCACCGACAAGGATCTTAAGTTGTCGCCTGCTATAAGTGGCCTCCCCATACCCAACTCCTACGCAATATCAAAATCCGACCACGGGGTCCTTACCGAGCTTATGTGGTAAGGAAGAATTTGGGAACGAAAAGAGACCATCCCCTCCCCCCCAACGGGAACACGGCCCACCTTCCTCTGGAGGACAAAGGCCACCCCCGGGGACAAACCTTCCAAGGAGGACTCCTTGCCTCAATAGATAAACAATATCAGTACCCTAAAAATCCTGACCTTTGTACAGGAAAAGGGCTGCTAGAGAGTTGTAAACTCAACAGGAAAGCGCAATAAACTAGGATTGGTCGCGGTGCGCTTTTTCCCTCACAACAAATAATAATAATAATTAAAATTGTTAATACCACAACAACTGTAATAAAAAAGTGGAACATCTGCTACTGCAGATTCTTCTGATGAATCAATGAAAACTGGTTTAAATATTTTGCATGCGCCAAAGTTAACCATCAATGAGACCAGTTTGGCAGCAACTCCGATTCATCGGAACTAATTTCTAAGAAACAATTAAAACGGCTGAAATGTTTTGCCATCAACAGAATCGAATCCAGATAAAATGGGGAATTCAACTTAAAAGCCGAATGCAGTGACGTAGGTAGCTTTTTATACTTTTTACCGGGGATTTTGTAGTATATTAAGTTGCAAAAGTATGTAACAGGGAGAAGGAATCATTTCCGACCCTATAAAGTATATATATTCT
Source organism: Lordiphosa stackelbergi (assembly GCA_018904235.1). Classification (NCBI taxonomy): domain Eukaryota; kingdom Metazoa; phylum Arthropoda; class Insecta; order Diptera; family Drosophilidae; genus Lordiphosa; species Lordiphosa stackelbergi. The sequence continues at coordinate 30,883 of JAEIFU010002656.1, forward strand.
TGATCAGCATCAACAGCCGAGTCGATATAGCCCGTTCATGTCCGTCTGTCCGTCTGTCTGTCCGTCTGTTTGTTGTTTTTTTTTTTCTTTTTTTTTTCCTTTTTTTTTTCGGTTGTTTCGTCCGTATGAACAAACAGATCTCAGAGATGGTAAGAGATAGAGTTTGACATGTATGGGACAAATGCTTCTTATAATTGCAGGCAGAGGAAGTTTATTTTCAATTTTTGGCACGCCCCTCCCGCCCCCGCAATATGGAAATAACGTCTTATCTCCCACAGTTTTGTAGATAGATGATGTACCTTCTAGAGATAGTTAGACATTAGCAATATGTATCGATTTGCCGAAGAAATGATAAAGATCGGACGAGCGGTTCTCAAGTTATGAGCAAATGGAAATCTGAAGCGCATCACTCCGCCAGCCGCCCCCACCACCACCCCCCCACCCCCCCAACCCAAAACAAATTTATTTATAGAGAGAGAGAGAGAGAGGGGAGAGAGAGAAAGAGGGAGAGAGAAAAAGGTAAAGGGCTTGACCGACTTTCTCACTGTTTATACCCTGTGAAAAATGTAAGATAATAGTAAAATAAAAGGAGAAGGAAATATTAAAAATTGTATTTGTATATTATTTTAAAGACATTCACTCTATAAAAGTATATATTATATCTTTAGTCCGAGTCGATTTAGTCAGGTCCGTCTGTCCGTCCGTCCGTCTGTCCGTCTGTCTGTATGAACGCTCGATCTAGAAATCTTTTCTAAGATAGACGATTCGTACTTTCTAGAAATAGTTAGAAATTAGCAAAATGAATCGGTTTGCAGAAGTTATGAGCAAAAACTGAGTACCAAGCTTATGGCGATGCCTCACCACCTACCGCCCCACCACCACCAAAAATATTGCACACTTTCTGGTCGCCCCTAAGGAGGGTACTATTAAACATATGTTTTTCATGACTAACGGTTTTCCGAAGTCGGTTAGAGCCGACTTTAACTTTTCGCTCTCGTTGTCGGGCTACTCGGCTACTCAACGGTCTTACTTGTTCTCCTCTACCTTATAATTTTTTATTTTAATATATTTTTTTTTTATTGGGAGGCGTCTACGTTGTAAAAAAATTAACAACTTAGGCCGGGTTCACATTGGTGAGTCTACAGCGCAATGTAAACGACAAATGGCTTGTCTGAAATCGTGTGTCACAGGAATGAGTACTTTTCAATGCGAACACCAGTACTCATTTGGCGTCACAGTGTTTCCTGCGGAGGGCGGGGGGCACGTTTGTGCCAACAATTAATTGAACAGCTGATTCCAATAAGTTAGCTCAAACAGCTCATTGGAACTATTTTTCCTGTGACAAACATATCGATCAAGTTCGTTTTTAAGTCACACTGTGGCCATCTTATTTTGTTTTTTTTCCGACTTGAAAATTTTGATAAAATGTTAAATAAATATGCCTCATTTATGGTGTGATTCGTGTATTTTTATACCTTACTTAAAATGGTAAAAGGATATATTTAATTATTAAGGAGAAGAAATTTCACTTATTTTTTATATAAATATTTAATTTTTTTTTTTTTTTTTTTTTATTTATTATAATTTATTATTTATTTTTTTTTTTTTTTTTTTGAGCCCCTCCCCCCCTTTTTTTATTTATATTTTAATTTTTTATTTTATGGTAATGTATTTTTTATAAACCCCTAACCCCCCAAATTTTTTTTTTTTTTTAGATAATTTTTTTTATTTATTTTTTTATTTTAGTTTTAATTGTATCTATATTAAATTAAATTTTTTATTTATTGTTGTGGCGTTGTGGTTACTGACGAAGATGAAGTGATGATGATGAACCCAATCCAAAGCGCTCTTGCTGGGTCCGACAAAATCAATCTGACTCGAAGGAAAAAGGCATGTTTGCAAAGTTAAACGGAGAGTTGCGAAGTATTCCGCAGAAATTTAAAAATTATGTGCGCATGGATGCACCCACTTTCGATCAGCTCGTATGCTGCGTAACGCCACTTATCAAAAAGCAGACAACGAATTTTCGTGAGCTTGGCGAAAGACGCGCAGTTACACTGCGCCATTTGGATTCAGGATCCAGCATGACATTCCTCTTTTTTTGCTGAACCACTCTGGTCGCCTTTCACCTCTTGTTGCTATTTAATGCAGTCTGCAAAATGTCAATAAAAATTAAAGTATCTGCGGGCAGTCATTGAGTTGTACACCCCGATATGTGTTTCGCTAACTATATAGGTAGCAGTCCATAACCGTATAAATGGGCTGTAATTCCTTTTGTTTAATGGCGCGCATTTTGAATTTGAAGTTTAAATAAAAACGCTGAGCATCACTTACCCATTTGTCAATCTTTTGAGGTGCATAGTCTTTTGGTGATCAGTTCGTTGTTTTTATACCCTGTACCCATTAAAAATGGGTAAAAGGGGATAATGAAGTTGTGCAAATGTATGTAACAGGGAGAAGGAAACATCTCCGACCCTATAAAGTATATATTCTTGATCAACATCTAACAACCGAGTCGATTTAGCCATGTCCGTCTGTCCGTCTTTGTCCCGTCCGCCGTCCGTCTGTCCGTCTGTCTGAATGAACGCGTCTCAGAGATGGTAAGAGAAGAGGTTTGGCATATATGGGACAAATTTGTCTTTTATCTATAGGCAGATCAATTTTTTTTCAATTTTGGCCACGCCCCCTCCTGCCCTGCAATTTGGCCACACGTCCTACCGCCCACAGTTTTGTAGATAGATGATTCGTCCTTTTCTACAGATAGTTAGTTAATTAGCAAAATGAATCGATTTTGCCGAAGAAATGATAAAAATCGGATGAACGGTTCAAAGTTATGAGCAAAAAAGCACCCAAGCCCAGCCCGCTCCCACCCCACCCACCCAAAAAAATGTTGCAGAGTTATCGGATGGTCAGAGAAGGAACGCAGGAGCACTGTTAAGCACTGTTTTCTTTCGTGGTACCATGTTATCGAAGTCGGTTAGAGCCGACTTCTAACTACGTTCTCGTTGTCAATTGTACAGGGGTATATTGAAGTCGGGCTACTCTGACTGCAACGGTCTTACTTCGTTCTACATAATATTACGTTCCACTCCCAGCTGGCGCAACACTTTGACCCACTCACTAAACCCTTAATGCACTGTGATCCCAGCAGCGCAACACTGCTTTACCATATTCTAAATACAGACCTAGACGAAGAAATAACAATACAAAGAAGTGCAAGAAATAATCGGCGAGCTTAAACTCCGAAAGGCCCCAAGAGATGATAGAATTCCCTCTGAGTTTATAGCATTTGCACAAAAGGTTTACAGAAAAACTAAGGGTTTCTTTCAACTGCATTCTTACAACTGGTGAGACTCCCTGAAAATTTTAAGAGCCCTAATATTTCCTATCCACAAAAAGGTGACCCAGTGATCCCGCAAATTACAGAGCTATATCTTTCAAAATGCAATCGCCAAAACGTTCGCTGGAATTCTTTTTTCGCAGACTTACATCTTGGGTGGTAAGGGAAAGCCTTCTGAGCGAATTCCAAGCTGGTTTTCGCAAAGGATATTCGACAGCCGACAACATATTCTGCCTGAGCAGTATGCCCGCACCTACATTGACAGCGGTAGAGCATTATACGCCTTCTTCATCGATTTCAAAGCTGCGTTTGACTCAATAGATAGAACTCTTTTATTCTACAAACTCAGCAACATGGGAATGTCTTCAAAAATGAGAACTCTGTTGGAAAGTCTGTATATCGGCAACACCGCCTCGGTATGGGATGGCAATACAATCTCTCCAGCATGCAGCATGAATCGGGGGTAAAGCAAGGTTGTTTATTGATCCCTTTACTGTTCGCGTTATACTTGGATGATCTCTCAGAAAAATTTCCAGGCGGCATCATCTTCAACAACTTTAAAATAAAGGCTCTGATGTACGCAGATGACATTGTCCTAGGCGCTTCAAAATATGATTAACGCAATACAGAGCTATTGTAATGCTTGGGCCTTGACAATTAACATATCGAAGTCAAAAGTGCTAGTATTTAAGAAGCATTGGAGAAGACTTGCCAGAAACGAGAAATGGTTTTTAGGACGAAAACGGCTAGAAGTAATCAAGGAGTACAAATATCTGGGGAATTCTTATCACATACAATTAATTTTATGTTAGGTAGAGTAAATAAACTGCACATGGAAGTCATTTTTATGCAGAAAAGATATAAACACAGCATAAAAGTACAGGACTTTTCCGAGGCCACGATGAGAAGCTGTAATGTGCTATGCAAGCCAAGTCTGGGGGACGTAGAATACGAAGAGCCGTGGAAAACTCTTACGATGTTAAAAAAATATTTCGACTCCCGCAATATATCCCTAATCGTATCTTGATGCTGGAAACTGGGGACTGTGCCAACTCTCTTGCCACACTCGACACCAATGTGTCATCCTTTATAATAAAGGCACTCAGCATGCCAAGCTACCGCATTCCGAATATATTCCTACACTCCTTTTAAACCAGAAAACAATGATTTGAGGCTGGACGGATTTAGCAACAGAGCACAACGAAACACTGGACCTATCAAGTACCCACGGAATTGGTGAATGGAGAAACAGGATTGTAATTAAAAAAATTGATCAATCGCATAAAAAACAAATGGAGAGCCGAAACGGAAGCAAGTACATCAAGGTTGATATACAAAAATTGAGCTAAGCTTAGCAAGCCGAAACTATTTTAATGATGCTCACAGTCAGGAGACGATTAAAAATATATATTACTGGTCAGGCAGTGATGTATCAGGCTGCATTTTATACCCCACATCTCAGGCACGTAACAAACTGTACAATTTGTAACACTGAGTAGACAAAGAGGATGTGTGTCAAAGAAATTAGATCCATTGTCTTGGGAAAAGAGAAACAGAAATGCTCAAATATAATAGAGATTTTAAAACCGGAAAACATGGGAGCAGCTGGCAAATATGTCAACCGCGCTGGAAGCTACAGACAGCGCATCTTAGTGGATATTTTTTAAATTGATACAACTACTATTAAGTAACACAAATTCTAAAAAGAACTAAGAAACAGGTGCTGTAAGCATACTTTAATTGGGCTGATGGCAAATGCCAAGCCAAACAAATATACTACATATTGTAAATGTCTGAAACTTGTACCCTACTTCAAATAAATTACTGCATACACTTTTACTACTGTTCAAATATAAAAAAAAAAATAATAATAATGTGTGGTCTTTTTGCTTGATGATCGTCACGATATCTTTTTGTAGTGAATAGCTTTAGGCATATTTGGCATTCAAATTCAAATGTGAACAAAAATGTCTTCAACATTGGGATGTTACTCTTTACAAGTTTCTTTTGCATCTTGTCCATTCATTTTGAATGGAGTAGATATTTCAGTCCAATATGTTTAGTCGCCTTCTTCTTTATTGGAAACTTGGTGATATCATTTTTTGTGGAGTTTTACCATAATAACCAGGAGGTTTTTTTGCTGTTCAGTGAGCTCCTTTGTAATTCCGGTGTTGATAATAAGAGTCTTTCCATATCTTTTTCAATATCCTCCTCCCCCAATTTCTGTTTCTTTACAATAGATTCTTCCTTCGTTTCAAATTCTTTAAAAGTTTAGTTTCCATATCAAATAATAGGGTTATTTCTACGATTGTAAACTTCTTCTATAATTTCAAATTCTAACAAATAATAATAATAAGAATACTTCCCAAACACACAAAATGTTGATACCACAACAAATACACTAAAAACTGGAACATCTGCTACTGCAGATTCATATGATGAATCAGTGAAAACTGGTTTCAATATTTTGCAAACGCCAAAGTTAACCATCAATGAGACCAGTGTAGAACATTTGCGAGACTGATGGCAGCAATTCCGATTCATCGGAATTGGTAAGTGTTCTAATTTCTAAGAAACAATTAAAGAATTCGGCTAAAATGTTTTGCCATCAACAGAATCGAATTTTGGAACCTTAAAGTTAAAATCAAAAGGAAAATTTTTGGGTGACACTGCCACCGGAGATTGTTTTAAAATCCGACTAAGTTTGTTCCGCTAAAGGCGGTATAGCCTCTAAGGCCGGGCATAGATCCAGTATAAAGAACAAAGCAGCAATATTTTTTGTACATATAAATTTTATTTAGTCAAATTCATCATATAGACAATCGTCACTATTGGGTGTATTAAGAAAGCACATTATAGGATGGGGTGACGAAATAGGCACACCGTAATTATTTACCAATACGTCAGCTTCGTTGTAGTTGTAGTGTCTTAAACAAAATCCAATTGGTCTCAGACGGTGTGGTGTATTGGATAATAGCGGTCCATAAAGTACAATTAATTCCCAACGAATGTGTCTTCTACCGCTGCCATTATCTGCCCTTAAAAGTTTAACATTTCAATTTCTTCCCCTAGCCAAATTGAGGTTTCTCCAGTAGCATGAGCATTTAGTCGAGCAGTTTGGGGTGAGAAGTTGTATTCATAATTACTCGGTCCACCCAAAGCTCCCGACAACAAATGACCCCTGTGATCATTGGCTACCATTCCCACCAGAGCCAAATAATTATTAACATTTTGTGTAATTGTCTCTCTTCCACCTTGTCGAATGTGTCGCGTTCTAATCACTGCACTCAAATAAACTGGCAGCATGATTGCTCTTCCATTGGTAACTGCATTGCGTGTAACAATTCTGGTGAAAGGAGACCCAGCTGGTGGAGTCAAATCCAAATATTGCTGGTCATTGGGATCCTGAGCTCGAGCCAATAGAAATCTGGTCATGTCAAGAAACCCATCTCGACTGACTGGTTGAGGTTGACGCTTCTTTAAACGTGACGTTTGATGATCTTCTAATGCATGACAATAACTTAAGTCATCATGGTGGACGAGAAACTTTTTGAAATAATTAAAATCTGTAGGTTTCAATCCTTTTTCTGGATGAAACGCATTTCTGTAGTTGGACAATGATTTATATAAATAATTTTCCGCAACAATATCAAAATTATAATCATTTAATTGTCCTTGATGTGATGAAAAGAAATAAATATAAAATTTGATAATAGAACTAAGTGAAAAAAAATAAAAATAATTATATATACCTTTTACTAGTATTACACACAGTATCAGTAGAAACAAGTAATAAGTTTGCTTACTAAACATTGCTAACAATGTGTAACTACTTTTTAGTTTGCTTCAAAAGGATCAAAGATTCGCGAGCTTCTGTCAAATTGTTCTATCTCGTTACCCACTTTTATACTGTTCATTTTTGAAAATTTGCATACTCGCTCTTTGCCAAGAATAGATACAAGATTTGCTCGTTTCTTAGTCATCTTCTTTGTTGGCCTATAAAATCAAAGGTTTCTCGTTCACCAGTCACAGTCTCGATTTTGTTTCTCTAAAGCCAAGACACCATCAGACAAAATAAAAAAATGAATTCCATCTTCATTTTGTTGACAATATTGTGTCTTGTATTAAATCCAATATCATCGGAATATAGCTACTGTAATCCGGCTACATTGACGGAAGTAATGAGCTCATTCGATGCGGAATATCACCATACCGAGTTTCAAAATGCCATTGATTATTCGAGACTTCCCAGCCTAGAAAATGTGTATTACAATAATGAAATTGATTATTTTCGTGCTGCGGCACCCAATTATATGGAATGTCTTTTAAGTAATACAACTATAACTGGAATTATCAACGTTTGGTTAGACTACGAGTATGAAGACTATGTAATTTATGTTACACACTTGTTGAAAACTGGATATAATTTCAATGAATCTGGAGGTGCGAACATTTTGGAAACTGATTTTAGAACAATGGCGTATTTCATTAGTGACAACATTTTCGATATCAAAGAAGTTTCAAGAAATAATTGTCCTGCAATCTTTCTCAATGTTAAACGTAATGGTGTAAGGGTAGAAATTTGTTGTACATTTATAAAATAAGCATAAAGAATTATAATGTATTCTACTGAAATGTACTCCCAAATTGAAAAAATGTAAAAAAAATTCATTTTCATTTGTTTTATGTCCTTTTAATCAATGGATTTGAATAAAATGTAGGACGTTGTATTTTAAATAGATGTAGCTAAATAGGTGGTGATCTGATGGCGAAAACTGGGGGTAGGAAGGGTGGCTGCCATGAGGTCAGATTGTGAATTCTCTGTGAAATTATAATCTTTAATTAATTTCGTTTATCCGTTCCTGAAAGGAATTAAGAAGCAGGATCCGGATTTCATGCCCATAGTTGATAAGGAAAATGATTTCTCTTTAAAAAATTCAGTCTGACAATGAACCACAATCCTTAACAGTCTGCAAAAAAGACGCTCCAACAACTAATGTCGTTTCTCACCATATATTTTTTTATACAGTCAAAAATTCTATCATCGCGCTAACACGTGTTTGATTTATTGTTGTTTGTTTTTAGTCGTTCGTGAGTTATAGCGTCGCAAACATGGAGCAAAATAAAGAGAAATACGGCATATTTTACAGTACTCTACGATAAAGGCAAAAATGCATCTCATGCTGCCAATAAAATTTGTGCAGTTTATGGACCCGATACAGTTTCCATTTCCACCGCACAACGATGGTTTCAACGTTTGTTTTCGTTCTGGTGCAGAGGTGATCGAAGATGCGCCACGGTCCGGAAGGCCTGTCGTCGAAAATTGCGATAAAATCGCTGAATTGATCGAAAGAGACCGGCATAGTAGCAGCCGTAGCATCGGCCAAGAGCTGGGCATGAGTCATCAAACCGTTATAAACCATTTGAAGAAGCTTGGATTCAAAAGAAGCTCGATGTATGGGTGCCACACGACTTGACGCAAAAAAACATTTTTGCCCGTATGGATGCTTGCGAATCGCTTCTGAATCGCAACAAAATCGACCCGTTTTTTGAAGCGGATGGTGACTGGCGATGAAAAGTGGGTCACTTACGACAACGTGAAGCGCAAACGGTCGTGGTCGAAAAGCGGTGAAGCTGCCCAGACGGTGGCCAAGCCTGGAAGGTTCTTCTGTGTGTTTGGTGGGATCGGATCCACTATGAGCTGCTCCCCTATGGCCAAACGCTCAATTCGGACCTGTACTGCCAACAACTGGACCGCTTGGATGCAGCACTCATGCAGAAGAGGCCATCTTTGATCAACAGAGGCCGAATTGTCTTCCATCAGGACAACGCCAGGCCACACACATCTTTGGTGACGCCAGAAGCTCCGGGAGCTCGGATGGGAGGGTTCTTTTGCATCCACCGTATAGTCGGATCTCGCACCAAGTGATTAC
>JAEIFU010002657.1:0-40113 GCA_018904235.1 Lordiphosa stackelbergi
ATTCCACAGGCCAATAATTTGATGAAAGTTTTGCGAAAGTAGGCCAAATTAGGAAACTTTTCAACCATATTTGATCAACTGAATTACATATGTAGCAGTATCCACTTTAAGTTCAATCTTTTTCACTTTCTTATCAAGGCTGTTTTGACCAAAAATTTAGACCACAGTGCAGTGTATGTGTGTAAGTAGCTTTACGTTTGGCACTATAGTTCCGGCTTATGTTTAATAAGACCTGTGCAAGGGGGGCTGACGTGCGTTCAAAATGATTCCAAATAAGCTCATTGATGTGTAGACATATTTGTGAAATGTTTAATTTTTGCTTTGTTAACATTAATCTTATAATACTTGACATGACTTGGTTACTGTACAATTGGTATTCCCTTGTGTAAATTTAAGGGCTTAGCCTAAGTTGGTGAAATTAATTTATAATTATTTTCTAATTAAAAAGCAGTAACTTTTTAGGGTAAATTGTTAAAAAAAAGAATTAAGTTATTAAGGCACAAAGTGTTTTTCTTAGATTTAAGCTTTAAATATTTTCTATTTCATTTTACAGCATTTGGTGGTTTAATTAAAGTTGGTAAAGTCCCTTGAGTGTGTTTTGCATACAAATTTAAGTAATTACTTTATTAATTAATTTTAACTTGCTTAAGGAGTAAATATTACACATATTTTGTAAGATTTTGTAAAGATTGCACTTTATACCAACATATGATGAATTGAATAAGTTTTGGCACTCATTTCAATGAATGAAAAATAATGTGAAGGCTGGTAAAGTGTCAAATTTACAACACGCAATCGATGAGAGCCCGTATTGAATTGTGTCTGAACGCACAATAAAATCGAATTAATTTAGTACAGGAAAGGTAAAACAATGTTACTTCTAATGTGAAATATCTATAACATCTATGTGAAATATATAACAGGCTAATTAGCACAAATGACTTTTGACAATGAAACTGATATATTCAGTCATTTTCTAGAAACCTCTGAAAGAACAAAACAAAGCAATTGTTGGGGCTACTGCGACTATTTTTGGTTGTAGGGACATTTGGTGTATGGTTTGCAAAAAAAGAGTTTGAAGTCAAACAAAATACTGAGAATCCAAACTAAATTACTTTACTGAACGAATAGCATTTGATTGAAGCTCTTAAAATTTTGTAATCTTTGAAATTTTTAGAAAAAGCCGCCAATATAAAGTGATGTATCGATAATTATTAGAATTTATTATTAGGGACGAAGAGAGACGCTGTTAATCGTAGACGGACGCTGTAAATAAATGGACAAGACAAGACTGATAGACAGAAAGAATAAACCATAACGACAAATCGGGAGAGGACGTGTGTAAATAGAAACCCGTGTGTAAATAAAAAAAAGCTGTGTAAATAGTGTGTAAATTACAGCTCTAAGACTGAAAAACCCTTGTTAACATAATACAAATCAGTTTTAAAACATTGTCTACCAAAATAACAGTCAGAGGGCAACAGAGGGCAACAATAAAGCAAACCCTTCGATTTCTTCCAAATACGACAATACCATTTTTGGATTTTTATTTAAAAGTTAAAATTTCATTTGATTAAACAAAGTGCAAATAATATCGAATTTACACTGCGGTATCCCTACTTTTTTCTTGGTTTAAATTTAAAAGTCGAGTTGTGGTTTTAGCAACATAAGAACTGTTAAGCTCATCTCACTCCTAGAGCACGCAAGATTTTTATACCGTTAATTGATAAATAAATATCTTTCCCCGGTCCCCTCCGCACCGATATTCTTATCACGTTTCAAATTTTGGCACGCCCCTCCGCCCCCGCAATTTAGGAAAATTATTCTCCTACAGTTTTAAAGATAGATACGTACTTAAATATTATAATACAAAATGAATCATTTGCCGAAGAAATGATAAAGATCGGATGAACGGTTCTCAAGTAAAAATGAACCAAGCCCTCCCCGCTACCCCTCTAAAAAATGTTGCATATTTTTGATGGTCACTCAAGAGCACGCGGGAACCGTTAAACTGTTAAAGTTTTTTTCATGAGTAACGGTATCGAAGTCGATTAGAGCCGACTTTAACACGCTCTCGTTGGCAATGATATTAATCATTAACCTAAGCTGACGGTGCGGTCGAGCGAAAAAAGGGATTCGACGAGGTTAATGAATGAGTTGGCAAATGCTTCTGTATCTAGGGGATCAACCAGCTAGATTACACCCAGATAATTTAAAACATCTTTCATCAGTTCAGGCACTTGCATTAATGGTAGACACTAAGTTATCAATGCACCAATAGAACACCTTACCGCAGCACACAAAAATGGTCAGTCCAAAATTGTATCCATTCTATGATCTCATTAAAGAGTCAAAAATGTGGTGCTATCCCAGTGATTGACAAATTGTCAAATGTCGATATTTTTTATCTTTGATCAACCTTAAAAATTATTCTAATTTAACTAACAATAATTATTTTATCAACTTTGAGTTTTTCTGATCAATAAATTGTGAAAAGTTACCTTTAAGCAAGAAAACTGATTTTTCATTTTTCGATTTGATACAAGCAAAATAACATATGATAAAATCAAAAAAAAAACAATTTTGTTCTTTTTTAATGTGGCCCAGAAGTTTGCAATGCATAGAAGGAATCATCTCCGACCACATAAAGTATATATATTCTTGATCAGCAAGATGAGCAGAGTCGATTAAGCTTTGTCCGTTCGTATGTCCGTCTGTCTGTTTATAGTCCCTCACTTTTGCAGCTATCAAGCTAAAACTTTGCACAGAGTCTTCTTTTGACAGAACTCTGTTAATATTTACTACTACTAAGGTAAACACACAAAACTTCGTCCGCGGAGGTGCTTCGCTTACAACAGTTGCTTACTCATGGAGCAATTAGAATTAGAGAGAACGTTCGCGCTGCCTCTCAATTTTGCTGGTGCTAAACGATAGTGCCCAAAAAGATACTTCAAAGTGTCATAGGTAGGGTAAGAGGGAGACGACCATAACCCAAATGTATCCAGAGGGAGCGAACAGCTGACCAAAAAGTATCTAGAGAGCGTAAATGAGAGCGAACAGCTGACAATTTTCTCACAGAAGAGGTGTCGACTGAGCAACGTTCCTCTCTAATACTCTTTGCTTAATGGCTTACTGACTGAAACTAAACAAGTTATCAAGAGAGCGAGAGAGTGAGTAGGCCTACCTTGTTTAGTATACCTTGGCTTTGCCCATGATACAACTATATAAGGTAAGGTGCTCTCTGAGGAGCTCTCTTTTCGAGACTCCAAATTTTCATTGTGTTGCTGTCATTTGATTAAAAAGGTTTGTGTGCGCACGAATTTTTTTTGGTTTTGCTGACGGGATTTCTACTTTATTTATAGTTTGTAAATATGTGACGAAAACTGTTGGGTATGTCGATGCATGATCTTTTTTTGCATTTCGATAAATCAGGAGCCAGAAGTCAGTCGTTTTTTCATATCGGAGCCGAACAGTTGTTATTGCTCCTTGATTTGCACTAAATTGCAAGTAAAGCGATTGGTCTGGAGTGAGCTCTCTTGTTCTGACAAACACAGTTGTCCTTTTCATTTAGCCGGCATAATATAAACAGGGTTCCCCGAAAAAGAGCGCGGACTCTCTCTCTTGCACTCATGAGGCATGACTTCGGCAAGCATTCGGTGAATATTGGCGAGTATGCTAGAGCTATGGCTGGTGAACTCTGATGAAAAGTATCTAACATTACATTGAGACGTGCTCCAATTGATGAAGAAAGAAGAATAGTGTGGTCGCTTACTCAATATGAAAAATTTGCAAAAGGCCTTCAGATTGTGACATTAATTTAACAGAAGGCGATAAAATAGTCCACATGCATATAATTTATGTTTTTTTGTAAATCGGAGGTGCTTTGATTTTTGTTTTTGTTTTTCTCTCTCTTTCGATTTTAGCAAAAGCTGTCAGTTACTCGATAAAAACCATATAGTTTTATGTGGCTTTGCCTTTCTCGTTTTCATTATTAATTTAAAAATAAAAATATTTGTAAAGTTGGTAGTTAGCGACCTTTCGAAAATGTAGAATTTCAGTATTGCGGGCTCGAGGTCAAGTAAAACACACAGTGTATGTTGGCTTCCGAGGAGCAACCGAAATATATTGGAAAAACAACATACACTGTGTGTTTTACTTGACCTCGAGCCCGCAAAACTCAAATTCAATAAAAATATTTTTGAATTGGCTAAATCTAAATTTGGCTATTTTTATTCCGTTTTGTAGGTTAAAAAAGTCTGGTTTCTACGTATTTTACGCCCCTTAAAGTGCCACGCCTATTTTAACTGTTCGTCCAAATATTTCTTTGAAGTCAGAATACGTACATAGGTGTAACGCAGATAAACCTTTCTGGGAAATCACTAAAAACCAAGTACCTAATTTTTGGTTAACGCATTTATGACTCTAGGTCATGTTGCAAAAAACAAATTTGAACAAAAAAAAAAATTAAAATTCATGTCCCAAACTGGGACTTGAACCTAGGACTCACTACCTTTCAATCATCGGCCTTAACCTCGAAGCCATTGCCAACCAGATGATGTAGGCAGCTAAATGTGCTATATGAAATCAGGCACAAAATGGGCAACACTTTTTTTTCGTGTTTTGACAACACTAGAAGCTTTCATTTCAACCAGAGAAATAGTGCTCAGTTAGTAAGGAGGCAGGCCTACTTAATTGTGGAATTTCTGGCTAGTGTGTTTTGTTTTTGTAAAACTGTCAACAAATTCTCAACTCAACAATTCCGTAATTTAACTGGGGGTTGTGAATACCTATATTATACCTGTACCTTTGTACCTTGTGTACCTTTGGTACATAGTAGAAAAGCCTATCGATATATTTTATCGGCAACGGTATAAGTTATCAGCGGTGAAATTTTAACTACACTTTTTTACATATATTTCAATTTTTAAACATTTTTATGGGGTAAATTTCCATAACTGTCTATCGATTTTATGACTTGTTAATATTAAAGTTTATTACAAAAATAAATTCTTAGTCTACATTTATTTACATTTTTGACTGCAAAAAAATTGAACATGAGACTCGCATACCAAGGACCCCTCAAACTAAAACCAAGTGTAAGATTAACACAAATATTGGAAGCCAGGCTGCAAAACGGGCCACAAACGAACCTCGTGGAACCGTGGATAACACCTTCTAAGACCACCTGAAGCCGAAATGGACTGCATCTTTTTGACTAACTCTAACCAAAGACATTAGAATATGAAGATGAGTAACGCCATACGATTTTTTTGCACACGATTTTTCGGTGCTGGCTTTTCAACTGGCTTTTGGCTCTCTTGAAATTTTTTAAAAGCCAGAGAGAGGAGCGCTCTAGAGCCAGCCGCTTTTTTGTACGCATACAGCGACAGCCGACGGCTGTAAGTGTGCTAACGTATTCTCAAGCATTACACACACAAGCAAGTGCATTCTATTTTTAGATTTTTACGCTCTCAACTTTGTGTGAGCAGAGAGAGCGCGATTTTCGTCGCCACCAAATATTTAGCTGCATAGTGCAAAACCAATATATGGCCGTTCGGCATCTTAGAGATTATATTGGTCGTTGCTCTAACTCACTTTTATAAGAACTTGCTATAAATTTCTGTTCATATTTGTCTAAAGATACGTTTTATTATTCATATCTAAATTCGGTGAAGGCAAATAAAGCAATAAAATTACAAAACTGAAGTCAAAATTTAAATTCAAAGAAGGTTTCCAAGCCTTGGCAAAGTTTGTTTCGAAAAACCCATTCCATAGACCGGACTCTCGAGATTATAATGGGTTTGAACCTCCAAACAGTACCTTCTGGATAATTTAAGAAATTTGCTGACTTTATTTTACTGTTGGTCCTTCGAGTCGGATCAAAAATAGTGATCTTAAAGTCTCATGTTCAACTTTAAACAATAAAGTTCACTTAACTTGAATAATTTGCCATAATTTACAAGCACAATTTTCATGAAATACTTTCATCCATTTGGCATGCTCATCATCCCATCATCATCATCAACATCATCATTCTCATCAGATGCAACTTTCGGTTGGAAAACTCTCAACAAATTTACGAGTGAAAAACTTTCGTCAAGCCACAAGCTTCACTTTCGAGTGAAACCAGGAGAAAGATAAACTTTAGACCAAAAATGTATTATTAAATTTACGCAGAAGAAGCAGGAACAGGAATTGGCTGTGCCGTCAGCAATTGGCAAGGATTTGCGTCGCATTGCGGCACAGGGGGGGGGGGGGGGGCATCCGCTTGAATTGTCTCCTTATATATTAGTGCTAATACATTTGCCCGTCTGTTGACTTGCCTGCTGCGGCTGCGGCTGCTGAAGCTCGGTGCGCACGGTGCCAGTGGAGGAGGAAGACGTAGAGGAGTTGGTTGTGGCCGATGAGCCAGATGATATGGTGGAGTCGGTGCGGGAATTTGTGGGTAAATCCTTGCCGGAAGCCTGTCGTTGCAGTTGTGGTATGCGGGTTGGTGGTGGCGGCTCCACCGCTGCCTGCACCAGGCGCGGTATGAGCGATGTCCTGGAGGCCGATTTCATGGGCTGGGCATACAAATCACCATTGGGCGCTGTCCAGGCTTTGGCTGGACTGGCCTCAATTGCATAAATGCACTCGGTGCGCTCACCCTGCGGCGGGGTATCCTCATGAACTGGCGGCGGCACCGACTCAAAGGATTGGAAAGATCCGCTTAGGGTTGTCATGGCCTCAGTGGGTGGTGGGCACTTGCGGCGCTTCAAAGAAGTGGCCGGTGATTTGGGTACGATGGGTCCCACTATCAAAGTGTTTTGCGTAATCTGCGGTTCACCTGGCTCATCTTCTGCGCCATACTGGGCCAGCTGCAGGGGTGAGGTGGTCACCAGCGTGCTGTCTCTACGCTGGCCCCTACCCAGGGTTTGACTGGAACTTCTGGGTGGCGGTACAGGCGGATTAAAGTATTGAGGCGGCAGGGAATTCCTCTTGTGGCCACCCAAATCCTGGGCTGTGGGCAACACTTTGGGGTAATTACGTTGCCTCAGCAGTTCCGCAGTTAAAGGTATGATTTCGTGCATTTGCTGGTCATCCCGACTGGTCACATTGATGTCCACATCATCGGCGTGTACAAAACTGGTGACTTGCTCGTCGGCATTAAGAATCATATCCACCGGATCGGAATGAGCATGCTGATGATGATGATGATGTGGATGATGGGGCAGCACATCCTCGCTGGGCTCGGTTAGGGCCGAGTTCTGGCGCTGGTAGAGTAGTTCGTAGTGCTGCATTTCATGCATATGCTGTGGCGTAAGCAGTGCCAAATCGGATACCTCCATGTCCTGGCATATAATAATCCGGCTGCCATCGGCCATTACAGCAGCAGCTCCTGCTGCTGCTGCTGGTGGCGGAGTATTGGTGGCAAAGCTACCCGATTTGGGTAACGTGTGATTCGCCTGTCCGGACATCCATTCACACACCTTTGTATGCGTATCCACTGTGGAGCAACTGAGTTGCCTTTGTATGGGTGACCTTTGACCCGTTTTAATGGCCTCATACGTATTCGATTTCCTTACCACATCCATTATATAGCTATCATCACCATCACGTGACTTGCTGCAACGTTTCAGCTCATCATCGTTGGCTCCATCATAGCTCAAAATATTTCCCCCCAGTTTTCGGTGCAGCGTTGTTACCTTCCTGCGTCTACGACGCAGCCAAAAAGTTCCATAAATAATCACATTCAATACAATAATCATGGCTATCAAGGCTATCAGCAGTTGCAGTGTGGTCTCCGATTTGGCCACTGTTTCCGTGGCCGCCTCTTCGGTGGCCACCTCTTCTGCCTCTCCCTGCTGCCGGTGCACCTGGCCAAAGGTAGGCGGCGCATTGTACATATTCTCCGCTGCCGTCTCCGTGGACTCTCCCCCATCAGTCCCGGCTCCTGTAATAACTTTTTCAGCGTTCGCACCGGATCCTCAGCGTCATTGTCGTCACGCGACCCAAACTTGCTCATGTGTCCCGTTATCACCTCGCCCACCTGGAAATGCTGTTGTTGTTGCTGCTGCTGTTGTATGGCCGCTATTTGATTCAGCTCATCGGGCAGTTCCTTGTTCCAGAAATTCATATAGATTTGACGATATTTGTAGCCCACAGTGGGTGGAATGCCTGGATGAAGTGGACAGAATTGAGTGTGTAAGAAATGGGTGGGAGAACTTGAAAGGAATGCTCACCAATATTGAGATACGCCTGGGAACGCTTATTAAACTCCGGCCAGTCCAAGTCATAGCGATCCCATTCCAGCGCATGCGAATTCAGAAATGTTCCCTTCCAGGGAGCCTTGGGATTGCTGTTTAAAGGAGAGATTTGTTAAATTTTAATGCAATTTTGAAGAATTGAAATATTACGAGGCGGGAAATGATTTCTTGTGAAAGGCTAAGGAAGAAGTTTTTAAGGTAGGAAAATGGGGGCTTTAACTCAAACGCTGACTTTAGATATCCACTCTCCCAATTTTACATATTTATGTAGCATAAAGTAAGCATCAGCGTTCTCATAAGCTGTACTATCAGATCTCTTCTCAATTCCTTTTCCCAAATGGTTTGTACCATCTAAGATTTGGCATAGACCTTTGTTTAGTTATGCAGGCGCGCACTAAGAAAGAAAATTGGGAAAATTTCACCACGAAATAGGTAAAAACGCTAAAGAAAAGTTTAGATGGGGCATATAACGGCTGTAGCGCTCAGAAAATTATGTGGACTAAGCTGTTTAGCTAAGAGCGCGAAAGAATGAGTGAGGGAGCGAACGACTCACACAAATTAGTTATGCGCTGTGTGCGGGTATGTGTGTTGTGTGTTTATTTTTAAAAATCGAGAATAGCCTCGTCCTTGATACTTAGAGTTTGATACTCAGTGCTCGATACTCATTACTCGATACTCCGTATTTAATACTCAGTATTTGCTTCCCCGTACTTGATGCATTCAATATTCGATGCTAGAAACACAAGTACTCAGTACTCGATACTCAATAATTAGTACCTGATACTCAGTAAAAGCCACTTAGTACTCAATACTCAACACTCTACACTCAGTACTCAGAACTCTATACTCAGTACTTGATACGCAATATTCGATACTCAGTACTCGATACTCGATACCCAGACATTAATAAACAGTATTCAACACGGTATCATAAAGCTGATAACGGCGTTATATGAAGACGCAAGTCTCACCGTTCGCTGGAAATGCAGCAACAGCGCTAGCTTTGCCGTAAATAACGGCGTGCGGCAAGGATGCGTTCTGTCACCTCTCCTGTTTATAGTTGTCCTCGACGATGTACTCAAACGCACAAATAACGAGGCGCGGGACGGTATCCAGTGGAGAATCAACCAAACTTTATGTGACCTGGACTACGCTGACGACATCTGCTTCATGACCCATACACTGGAAGGGGTTTCAGCGAAGCTCAAGGCTCTGGAACGAAAGGCCCGCGCAGCTGGCCTCAAAATCAATATCTCTAAAACTAAGCTGATGCGGACGCAAACCCCCAATACGACCCCCCTAAGCGTGGCAGTTAATGGCAATCTCGTGAACACTGAGGATGTCGAAAAATTCTGCTACCTGGAAAGTGTCATTGCGAAAAATGGCGGTGCAACGATAGATGTGGAAGCACGTATTTCCAAAGCTAGAAACGCCTTTCGAAAGCCACACCCGCTCTCCCGTTCCATATCGCTGAAAACGAAACTACGCATCTTTAATACCAGCGTAAAGTCGGTGCTACTATATGGCTCAGAGACCTGGCTGGTCTCCGATTATATGTATAAGCGGAAAACTACAAACTTTTGTGAATAAGTGTTTGAGAATAATTTGCCGTATATTCTGGCCTCTCGCAATCACAAATGAAAACCTCCTGGAGTATTCTGAAAACGATCCCATCGCGACTGAGATAAAGAGACGTAAATGGAACTGGATTGGACACACCTTACGAAGGGAAGATGAAAACATCGCGAAAATTGCTCTACAATGGGACCCACAAGGCAGCCGGCAGAGAGGTCGACCCCGGCAGACTTGGATGCGCACAATCCATGCAGAAACCAGACTGAGTTGAAACGAACTAAGGCACCTGGCAGCAGACAGAAATCGTGGGAAGAACTTTGTTTTCGCCCTATGCTCCTTCTAGGAGCGATATTGGCACAAATTGTGTATATATATCAGGGAAGAGAAATTCAACACTCAGTACTTGATACTTTTTGTAATTGATATTCGATATTCAATACTCAGTACTCGATATTCAAAACTCGATACCGAGTACTTAATACTCAGTACAGGCTACTTAGTACTCGATGCTCAGGACACGATACTCAAAATACAAACCTTAGTACTGATACATGGTATTCGATTCTTAGTACTCCAACTCAGTACTTTTAGCTTAGTACTTCATACTCAGTACAGGCTAATGAGTACATGCAACTCAGTGATCGATACTAAGCACTCTATACTCAGAACTTAATACTAAGTACCGTACCTAAGTTAACCGTATTACCGTATTATTCCTGACCGTATTCTGAAAAAAAGAGTTAAAACTTCACAAAGCTAGCAGCCAAAAAAATGGAACTGTGGAGCTCAGATAATATGTATTTTAGATTAAACTGTTTTTCTAAGGCTGCCTTCACACTGTTCGACACATGACACATGTTAGTCTAGTAGTCCTGCTTTTTGTTCTGTTTTTAATTTGAATAGCTTGTCAAATTCATAGAATTTCATGGGGAAATGCGGGCCTACTAGATGTCATGGGTCATGTGTCGAACAGTGTGAAGGCAGCCTAAGAGCGAGAGAGAGAGAGTGAGCTTGAGAGGGAATTTTTGAGCGCCTAGAAATTTTCGTTGGTTCCTTTAGGACGGGATGGACGGAAAGCAACACAATTTCTTAAAATATTGGACGCGGACAAAGTCGTGGCGGTTTCAGCTAGTAACAGGAAGTAGAAATACCAGCAAAAAGATCACTTGCTACAGTGCTCTTCCATTTTTTCAGGGAGTCTGGTTTTTGTGCTGATCCATAGATAACTGATGATGTTTCACCCACCCAGATACCATCAAAATGAGATCCCAGATCCCACTCAAATCAGGCCCAGATTCCACCCATATCCCACCCACATCCCACCCAGGTCCCACCCAGATCCCACCCATACCCGACCCAGACCCGACCCAGATCCCACGACGATCCCACACAGATACCCACAAAGCAGATCTCCCATTCCCAGAATGATGTTAACTCGCGTTAAGTGGCAAAATGCAAGCTGCTTACATTCTTAGGTATGATTTTGATTTTTTACACATACAGATAGCTACTAGGTGTCAGATAAGCTTACATTTTGCTCTGTTATTTGTTAGTTTAAGTGACAAATAGCTCTATGTAGAGGATGTGAAATCAGCCCTCAGTAACATAAATTTTATTCTTAAATCTAGTCTCCAATCGAGCTCTCATTTCTAGTTGTGTTATTTTGTTTTCTCTTTTTAAGATAAATCTACTTATAAATAAATATTTATTCTATTTTGTAAGGGGGTTGCAATGAAAGGTTCTGAAAAACATTGCATGAAGGTTTTCTAGAACTAAGAAAAAAGGGAAAAGGAATAAAAGAACTATTGGCCCTAGTTAGAAGTCCACCAGCACTTGTTCCTAATCAGGTTGCTAATTCTATTGTCCCTATCTGAAATTGAATTGTCAAATCTTTTGTTTGTTTCTGATAGTTTATGCGCTGTTATTGACTTTTTATTGGCTCTCTATAAATGTGATACATTATAGGTATGCCGTCTGCATTTTGGGTGAGTTTGTTTTTGTCCAAGTATACGAATATTTCGGGTGGGGCGAAGCCATTTTAGAGGCACCGTACGAAATAAGCATCGCTCTCATAGTAATGCGCTCTTATTAAAATATTTTCCTCATCGTCCATACATCTCATTATGTGACTTCTGGTTAAATTAATGATGTGGTTGACAATTTCTGTGGCATTATATAGTTTTTGGTTCGAAATATATTTTTGATAATCGGATCTGGGGTCTCAGTACATTGACGTACACGCTCTTAAAATGTTTCTTTCGAATTTCCTCAGCCTTTCCATGTAGGATGGAGAAATATAAGGTTGTCAAAAAAGTCTTGCGGTATTTTTATTGAATTTTCAATTGTTCATAAAATTGGTTATAATAATGCGATTTAAGTCAAATATGCGCCGTTTTGTTCGATGACGAGTTCCCAACGAGATGCCAACTTCATAATGCCCCTCTTATAGAAGCTCGCTTCCCTATTGGCAAAAAACTCGGAGAGCCAATTTTCACAGGACTCTCTTGTGGCCAACTTCCGACTACCAAGCTCGTTCGCCATGGACAGAAATAGGTGGTAATCACTTGGTGCGAGATCCGGACTATACGGTGGATGCAAAAGAACCTCCCATCCGAGCTCCCGGAGCTTCTGGCGCGTCACCAAAGATGTGTGTGGCCTGGCGTTGTCCTGATGGAAGACAATTCGGCCTCTGTTGATCAAAGATGGCCTCTTCTGCATGAGTGCTGCATTCAAGCGGTCCAGTTGTTGGCAGTACAGGTCCGAATTGAGCGTTTGGCCATAGGGGAGCAGCTCATAGTGGATGATTCCCTGCCAATCCCACCAAACACACAGAAGAACCTTCCTGGCCGTCAATCCAGGCTTGGCCACCGTCTGGGCAGCTTCACCGCTTTTCGACCACGACCGTTTGCGCTTCACGTTGTCGTAAGTGACCCACTTTTCATCGCCAGTCACCATCCGCTTCAAAAACGGGTCGCGATTCGCATGCATCCATACGGGCAAAAATGTTTTTTTGCGTCAAGTCGTGTGGCACCCATACATCGAGCTTCTTTTTGAATCCAAGCTTCTTCAAATGGTTTATAACGGTTTGATGACTCATGCCCAGCTCTTGGCCGATGCTACGGCTGCTACTATGCCGGTCTCTTTCGATCAATTCAGCGATTTTATCGCAATTTTCGACGACAGGCCTTCCGGACCGTGGCGCATCTTCGATCACCTCTGCACCAGAACGAAAACGTTGAAACCATCGTTGTGCGGTGGAAATGGAAACTGTATCGGGTCCATAAACTGCACAAATTTTATTGGCAGCATGAGATGCATTTTTGCCTTTATCGTAGTAGTACTGTAAAATATGCCGTATTTTCTCTTTATTTTGCTCCATGTTTGCGACGCTATAACTCACGAACGACTAAAAACAAACAACAATAAATCAAACACGTGTTAGCGCGTGAAAAGAGCTTTCCAAAAAGCTCTAGCGTGAACCGATGCGACGAATACAACTAGAACTACGCGCTTGCAAAGACAAGCTTGCGGAAATACCGCAAGACTTTTTTGACAACTTTATATTAACTGGGGCTGGTGACCTTATTGTTGCATCTAATAGTGATTGTTTTGGCCGGCTCAAGGTCAGGTGTATTTTATGTGCATTAATTTGGTGAAATAAAACACATTTCTCCTCTTTTTTCTCCGATATATTTCGAACCCCGTCAGGATTCTTCTTCAGTGAGTTTACAGCGTTCGCTCTGTCAGCTGTGGAGTTGGAAACTGGGGTGTGTGTTTGTTCGGTAGTGTCTCCTCTCTTACCCCCTCTCGCAAATCCAGAATATTTTGCTTATGTCTAAGAAGATCTAAACTCAAAATCGATATTTTCAGGGCTGCAAACCGGATCGGAGTTGAACCGCTCCAGAGTCAGAGATATTTTAGTCGACAAGAAAAACGACGACCTCGGCAAGTAGGTGAAACTTGCTTCGGTTCCTTATTTAAATCGTTTTTGGAAACATCTCTTTGTTCTAAATCTTTACTAAATTTTTTTACAAATTGCTGATTCTCCTCACTTCGACTAATTAATAAAAGCATCAATGATTCTTCACCAAGAACATGAAATCGAATCTTTAGCTTAAGAGCTAGAAATTAAAGAATAAGGAATAATACATAATGAACGACTTTTTTGCTTCTTTCGGAGAAATTCTAAGAGGGCCTAAAGATTTGAATATCTTAAGTGTTTCGGTGAAGCCGAACCTAGGTTCACCGAACTTCGAACCCGCTCCGTGAACCCGAACCCAAAATAATTTCACGGGTTCAAGCCCCGGAGTGGGCCGCCTTCCGATTTAAGTGGGGTTTGCAGCTTAGGATATATGTATGTTTACAATCAAGAAGATTTATGCTTGATATGAAACCGACTTAATTGAAAATCAAGAATTTCAATCTCAAAAATACATGCTTGATTTCAGTATTTTCGGCTTAGACTATACTGGGTCTTAGCGTACTTTTGACATCAAAACTGCATAATATCAAGCACGATTGGCTTGGTTTCGTTTTTGCTGCTTCGTCCTTTGCTAGTGCTATTTTTATTTTTAGCCAATTGGTGGTCAAACATTTTGGCGCCCCCGGGTGGACAAACGTCCGCTTGTTGAATGAATGAACTATTGTCTGAGAATATGGAAATGGCTCAAGCCGCTAACTTATATTAATTGTATCATGTACAATTTCTTGTAGCAATTTTATTCTAAAAGAATATAATTATTTTAAAAGAACAAAAAGAATTTTCTTTTTGTATTTAAAATTTCAAAAAACTGTTTCAGGTGTTCAATGATTTTAACAGATCAAACAGAACAATTCAGACATCAAGCATCATCCATAAAAAAATGGTTTGGTTTGTTTTAAGTGCTTTCATGGAATTAAATAAGCAATCCTGCAAAAAGCATTTCTCATTAACTTTTCATTCTAATTTCAAAACTAAAGGACATTGCATAAAATAGTTCTCAAGTGTCTTTATTACCGCCTCAATTCACATTTCCACACAAATATTTGGATTTTCCAAACTCATTTTTGTTGTCCTTGCAGCCAATCTCATTTCCTCTGCATAAGCCGGTATTCATTTGCTCATTAAATGACTTGGTTATGACTATGGAAAAATTCTAATAGCCGCCTTGGGGCTGAAATTTGCGACTTCGAATGCCGCATGCCCAGCCGTTGTGCTAACGATCTCTGATTTCACTTCTGATTACCATTATTCTGTATTTTTTTGTTACTACTGCCAGAGCTGCTCCACTTCAACTAATAATATTTGCATGTCCTCCCCAAAATCCTCCTCGTTTCGGTGCACAGTCGAGATATAATAATAAAAGGCGGCAGTAAAAATTCTATTCATTTCGCTGTCCAAGCGTTGCAGATTGTAAAACGTGCTCGTCGTCGGCCATGAATATCCCACATTGCATCCGCATTCTCGCATTTGCATTTGCATGCAGCTCACCGCGCCTCATCGTCGTGTTTGATGTTGATGGGCCCTGGCCGCAAAATCCCAGCCAGAAATTCCACCCACCCCCCTCCCCCGATAACTTTCTCCAAATGCAGTTTCCCCATCCGCAGTTGGTCTAGTACTTTACTCAAACTCACCCGGTCTTTACGAAATTCGTCCAATATGCCATTACCGCCTCGGAAAGCAGCTTTTCCTGCACGGAATAGTTGTGACTGGGAAAGGGACCGGCCGGCGCCAAGGGTGCACCAAAGATAAATGCCAATTCCTCACCCATAATGCTATGCGGTAACTGAAAGTATAAAATGTAAAAGTCAGAGTTAGTCTAAGTGATGAAGGCATACTCTTTAGCTGGTACTCGGAGGAATTGAAGAAAGGCTTTAAGTTAAAGACTGTAAAATGCGTTAAGCAAGTGGAAGAGATCGGCTCGAAATTACACTCTCTTTTTAAAACAAATTGATTTTCTATCTGTAAAATGGCAGGCAGATAAGAACATTTAAAATTTTTATATTTTCACTAGGGTTGTCGAAAATATTATCGAAATATCGATATTTTTGCACAAAATGAAGAATATCATTATCGAATATTTTTCTGAGGCGATATATAAGATATCGGATATTTTTTTGGTGATATTTTTCGGGGACATTTTTGTTTTAGCGATCGGTCACACTGTTGTGAATAACTAATTCGTGTGCGCTGGACATTTAAGGCAAAATGTTTTAAAGTTATTTTATTAAAGTTGATGAACAGAAATCGCAGTGCAAGCTGTGCAATAAAGTTGTAAAGACCAGTGGCAACTCAACAAATATAAAGGTGCACTTATAAGCAAAGCACGGAGATGGAGATGCTTGGCAGAAATTCATCTTATCAACGGCAAATGTAAGTATATGTATATCATTTTGAATTCTGGGAATTTGTGTTCTTCGTGTGTGGAATTGGCGGGTATTTATGCAGTTTTTATATTGCGGCTGCACATTAAATGCACTTGTATTAAACATAAATACATATGTATATACATATGTTTGTAAGTCTATAAAAATGGGAATAAACATCGGATTTGTTCAATCTCCGGAAGCTCTAATGTAAATTTATAATTTTATTTAAAATCTTCGAATTTTTTTAGACGGAAATTCCACCAAACCAGAAATTAGTAGTGGATTCGATAAAGAATATGGGAGCCTTCAAAGGTAAATATGGAAACTAAATAATTGAATTTTTTTAACAAATAATGTACGTGTGTCTGTTTGCTGATAATGGACGTAAATCCAATGTGCAAACTGAAGGGTTTATGCTTGGCCTTGTATAAAATGCCAAGTCGCTCACCGGTGTGTATTTTTAATTAGTATACTCTATCTATCCCCACCTCCACTTGTCAACGACCAGGTGATATCGTCTTTATTTACAGATATCAGAATTGATTGAAGAAAAGTATGATAATTGTAAGGATAAAGTGAAACAGGTGCTTCAGCAAATGTATAGTTATGCATTCACCAGCGATGCAGTTACCATTACCAACTCTAACAGGGCCTATCTGACAGCTCATTTTGAGAGAAATGGATCAATTGATTCTATTTGTCTTCAAGCCGATGCCAACTCAATAATAACCAGGACAGGGGAATAAATTATTGGATCTGTCTTTTAATTTACCGTTGTTTGCCCTGGAACGGGACTCGATTAAGTTCTGCTTTGCAGAGAAAGACGCATTGCCAGTGCTTTCTGACTTGGCATTGGGAAGCTCCGTGCCATCGGAACAATTGGCATCGGCTATAAAAAGTGTGGTTTCTGACTCCAGAAGCTGAATGATCGATAAGCACATAACTCAACGCGTTTTCCTAAAATCTTTGTCTAACGATTATTGTAAAAATCAGAAGTTTTTAAGTTTCGAAGATTTAACTGAATAAGTTTTTTCATGCTTTGAAGTTTAAATGCTCTAGTTTGAAAGATGATGAATTAAAAAAAAAACACTGTTTTCGTTCAATAAATTTAAATTCAATATATATATGAAATAAAAAATAAATATCTTTTGTTAATTTAATAAATATACATTAAATCTATATTTTTTTTCGCAGTCAGATTGTAGTTCTTATTACGCGTCAAATGACGCCTCAATTACCGCAATAGACCTGTTCATTGTTAAGAACCGGGCTTTGATTGAAAAATATCGATAATATCGATGTTTTTGACACCAAAATATTTATATCGAAATTATACTTTTCCAATATCGCCAAAAATATCGATATAGATAATTTTGAAATATTCGACAACCCTAATTTTAACCCACAAGTTCAATTCATTTCAAGCTAAATATCTTAATGATCACACTTACTGAAAAAATAGGTGTGAGTGTCGTGAACACTCACGAGGCTTTGATGTAAAACATGATGCTATATTTAAGAGCTGTTTAAGAGCTGTATAAGGACTTTTTAGTCACTGTCAAGTCACAGTTTAGTCACTGTCAAGTCACTGTTTATCCACTGTCAAGTCACTGTTTAGTCACTGTCAAGTCACTGTTTAGTCACTGTCAAGTCACTGTTAAGTCACTGTCAAGTCACAGTTTAGTCACTGTCAAGTCACAGTTTATCCACTGTCAAGTCACTGTTTAGTCACTATCAAGTCACAGTTTAGTCACTGTCAAGTCACAGTTTAGTCACTGTCAAGTCACTGCTTAGTCACTGTTTAGTCACTGTTTAGTTACTGTCAAGTCACTGTTTAGTCACTGTCAAGTTACTGTTTAGTCACTGTAAAGTCACAGTTAAGTCACTGTCAAGACACTGTTTATTCACTGTCAAGTCACTGTTTAGTCACTGTCAAGTCACTGTCAAGTCACTGTCACTGTAAGTCACTGTTTAGTCACTGTTTAGTCACTGTCAAGTCACTGCTTAGTCACTGTCAAGTCACTGTTTAGTCATTGTCAAGTCACTGTTTAGTCACTGTTTAGTTACTGTCAAGTCACTGTTTAGTCACTGTCAAGTCACTGTTTAGTCACTGTCAAGTCACTGTTTAGTCACTGTCAGGTCACTGTTTAGTCACTGTTTCAAGTCACTGTCAAGTCACTGCTTAGTCACTGCTTATCCACTGCCAAGTCACTGTTTAGTCACTGTCAAGTCACTGTGAGCCATCTCTATCTTAAAAATACCTTAACGCTTAAACATAAATATATCTGTACAAACTGGATTTCAAAGTCTAGCTTCGTCCAACCTGACCTCTAGGTCGCCCTCAATCTCTACAAGACTCAACTGTCGTTCAGCAGCAGGGGTGCCCAAACAGAGCTTACTCCCGCGTGGAGTGAAATACTTATGCATAAAATATATTTTAAGCAAGAACAGCTACAATAAATTTCTGTTTGTGTGAGTTCCACCGTAAATAGAGAAAAGTGCTGGGCCCACTGCGAGCGAGGCGAGTACCGACTAAGCTAAGCAACTTTGTTAGTGCGATCGAGTTTGCTAAAAACATTGGAGAGCTAAAAACAGAGAGCAGAGAGACATATATGATGTTGTTGTTGTAGGTCTACACTCGCCATCGCCAACAACAAATCTTAAGCAAGGACAGAGAGAGAGGAGGAGGGTCCAACGCTCTAGGCTCCATTTGGACTCATTGGCTTCATACAGATCTCACGTTGTTACACGGGCTTAACTTCTCTACGGTTCCATACTGGTTCAACGGGTCCAACGGTTTTGTACGGGTTAAACGGCTCTATCGGATCTATTCAGGCTTGTCGCCATACCCTGGGTTCTGGCCTGCACTCTGTGTGGAAATGGCGACTCTAGCGGCTTGGCGGCCTGCAGCACATTTCCTAAGCAATATGTAAGGTATCCGACGGGATTGTTAGCTCCTCTTGACATTATTGGAATCTTTATAGACAGGAAACGGGGTTTGTTATACGGATTGGTCAAGCGGACTGATACCTTGTTTACACGCAGAATAGATATTATGATAAATGCCCTTCAAAGTATGCTATGAATATTTAATATTGAAAATTGAGAAAAATTATTTGTTATATTTGACCGAATACTAATCAATTTTGAACTCCTCATCATTTTGAAGTATTTATGACGCTGCGATCTCTGACTATCTATTATCCAGTTTAAATATGTAAATGTTAAGAAAAGGGCATTTATCATGATATTTTTTTGTGTGGTAGAAACAGGGTATGAGGTTCACCCAACTTCGGCTTAATAGATTGATCAAGCGGCTTGTTATTTTTGCCTCACACCTGATTTGTAAATCATTGATTTTGTATTTGTTTACGTTTTTTCTTTTACACACGGTTTACTATTTACAATGTCTATAAGCCGGTTTTTTGTTTTTCTTCAGTTTTCTTTCTGTCTGTCTACTATCAACAGCATTCCATCCTCCGTCTCGCACTCGTTCTGATTTCTTAAAAATACCTTAACACTAAAATATCGCAATATTTACATCACATCGATAATTTTCAATTAATTCCCAAGATTACACCTTATAAATCTTGTAAATTATTTTATTTACACTTGTCAGAGTCCATTTCATAGTTGATACACCCTTGTCTTCCCTTTAGCTTTAATGCGTTTAGAAATGTGGTGAAAATGTTTGCGTCTCAGATCAGTGTGAAATGTTTTCAACACCGATTTTTATTACTATTATTTTTTTTTTTTGTGTTGACCAAAGGCAGCATCAATCTTCTTAGGCTGCCTGCATAAATATTTAGCTATCCAGTCAGTGGCAGACCGATGCGACGGACAGACTGCTGTGCGCAAGTAGGTAATAAAGCCAACTTTTTATTGTAGCCATGAAAAATGTAACAAAGTCACAAAGCATTTTTGTTGGGCGCTCATAAAAACGACTGTCCTTTTCTTGGTCGGCGCTGTCCTTGTCGCCGTCTTATGGCATTTATGAATGATGAATTTTTGGTTTTTGATTTTGCAATTGTGCGAATTTGATGAAATGCGCGAATATATATCAAGAGAAGAATACCGAATGTCTTTGTGTGACTTTTGATGAATTTTTGGGTGCTTTAACCTTATTTTTTTTTTTTTTTGTGTGTGGCGGAGAATGGACCATTGACAAGTTTACAAAAGCTGGACGAATGATGATGAAATTGATTTTTGTAAGATGTGGCATATGTTTATTTTGGACAGGCTATGAATAAATATTGTATTTTTATATCAATCAAGTTAAAGGCCGTGTATAAAGAGATTTGAGGAAGTAGAGAAAAATTTATTAAAGATTAAAAAAATGGTAATTTCGATAAACTGTAGCTCCCTTTCTCTTGTGCGAAAAATTATAAGCACACACGGCGAGAGATTGTGAGAAGCTGAGCTTGGCCCATTGGGGCTGTATAGCTAAATTTACATTTCACATTTTCTCTTTACCTTCTTGTCATGGTTTAATTTACAAGTCACTGTTTAGTCACTGTCAAGTCATTGTTTAGTCACTGTTTAGTAGTGTTGGGTAAAGGTTGTTCATTTCACGGAACATGTTCACTTGTTCTTTTTTTCTAAGTGAGTCAACTCAGTCAAATCGCTCTTGTTCAGTTGTTCTTGTTCACTTGTTCTTGTTCAGTCGTTCTTGTTCAGTTGTTCTTGCTCAGTTGTTCTTGCTCAGTTGTTCCTGTTCAGTTGTTCTTCATATGCTTTTTCTTTCAAAACAAACGCTGCTTACATCGGAGCTTATCTGAAAATAATTAAGTAATTGGGAAATACCTTTCTGAATATGCTTATAAATTGTTATGAAAAACATAAGATTTTCCACTGTGCTAGGTTTTAAAAGCGTTCGCCTTTTTCGAACAGTTTTTAACGGATCTTCCTTAAGGCCGATGTAATCTTCCGAAAGGTATTGATCTATTTCTTTTGAAGCTGCAAAAGAGTTGTTTGTGGGCTTCCTGACTATATTATGTCAGTTCACACGTCGTCTTCATTTGAAATGGACGGATTAGTTGCTTCAGGCGTATCGTTGGCAGGATGCATCAACATAACCTTTTCTTTTATATAAGCAACTGATATTTTAAACGAGTCCTCCGACTCGAATACGCAACCTTTAAATCTAGGGTCAAGAATAGTGCTCTCAGCATATATAGCGTTGGTTTCCAAGTTTGCAAAGCGGGTATCCATCTCTTTAATTAAAACATTTACGAGTTTCGCCAAAGACTCGTTTGTATAATCCAAATTGATTCTTCCCATCCGTTTTTGGTGAACTTCTGCCAACACAATAACTTTAAATAAAGTTACGTTTTTTTCAGCGCAGATCTCGCTGGTGATTTGGTAAAATGGTTTCAGTTCTGGTAATAAGCCCTCAATTACTTCCCACTCCTCGGTTGTTAATACCAAATCGGGACGTAGAATTGACACAGCTACCATAACTGCTTCCTTTAAAACGACTTCCTTCCTTTAAAACGAAGACGGTCAAACATTTTATACGTTGAGTTCCAACGTGTAGTCACATCCTGGCACAATTTTAAATCTGGTAGGTTCAGCTGAGCTTGCGTACTCTTAAGTTTTTTAAGGGCAACCGTACTTCGGTTAAAGAACTCCACAATCGATTTGGCTTTAAAGCGGACATAGTTAATCTGCTCCAAACCTCTTTGAACAATAAGGTTCAACGTATGCGCACAGCACGGAATATGGGGCCAATTTCCTAGCTTTATGGCTGCCTTTATATTGGACGCGTTGTCTGAAGCTATAGCTGCCACTTTGTTTTCGATGTTCCAATCGGCGATGGTTTTTTTTTTCAAAAAATTACAAAAGATTGATGGCTGTATGCTTCTCGTCAAACGCATAAAATGTGCAGTTACAGCCAAGTAACTTTCATTTGTAAGTGAAGTCCAGCCGTCAGTTGTCAAACATACTGCAGTTGCCAAGCTTAGTTTGCTCGTCATATTAGCCATCTGCTCGTCGCGTATTTTTGGCAACATTGTTCTTGAAACTGTTTTTCGAGTTGGCAACTTATATCCTGGGCAGTGCGAGACATCTTCGATCAGCTTTCTAAAATCTGGCTCGTCCACAATTCTCAAGGCGTGATTTCCTTTGGCGATCATTCGAGCCAATTGACGGTCAATTTGCTGGCTCCGATTTGCAGGTGCTGGCTTATACACAAAGCTTGTAATCCTTTGTTGGCTTATAACACCGAATTGCTCGACATTTTCCACAAGGGCAGAATTGTCGTTGTTGTTGGTCTGCAGGACAACTGGTTCCACTGCTGCGGGGTGCTTGCATTTAAGATGCCGACTTAGATTGCTTTGTGATTTGCAACTTAAAATAACGCTGAAATATTTACATTTCGCCGTTTTATTATCCGATTCGGTGAAATGATTCTAAATACGAAATCGCTTACTTTCAAATAATGACATTTCAAAAGAGAGCAGGAATGATAAATAATTGAACTGCCATAAATTGACAACAAATAGTGAACTAATTCATCAGTAAGGTCACACTGAACATTTCACTGAACTAGATACTGAACAGATCTCAGGGTACAGCACACAGAGCAACACACACAGAGAAAGACAAAACTGAACAGCTCACAGAGCGAGACAGACAGAACAACTCTCAGAGCAAGAGACAGACTGAACAGTTGACAAAGCAAGACAGAACAACCCTCTGAGCAAAAGAACAACAGAGCAAGAACAGAACAAGAGAACAACTCAAAAACAACTCAGAGCAAGACACAGTGAGCAAGATAAGCACGGTACGGAGTACTCCAAACTGTTTGGGCGCACAAAAAAGTCAATTATTGCGCGTGTGGAACCTAAAAACATATTAGTGTGCTGAGATAGCCAAAAAATGCCAAAAACGTAAAAAAAATGCCAAATTTGGGATTTTTAATTTAATTTAACACGGTTGTTTATAAAAATTAATTAGAATTTAAATCATCAATATAAAAATGCAGATTTTGAAATACGTATAGTTAAGGATGTAGCCAGGGGGTACCTCTCCCGCACAAATCGTGTTGGAAGAGAGATGAGGATGCCAGAAGCAACCATCAATGTCTCAGCTGCCTTATTTTCGGCAAGGGGGAAATATGGGAAGATTTTTATATAGTGCGAAGACAGATTGTAAGATCTAATGTTCTTCACGCAGAATGGCATGTTCAACTACAACTAGCGCCCCCAGGAGACCGGAGTCTCCAAGGTAGCCTTTTGAAAAGCAAACTTTCGGACAAGACAATTCCATATGATATAGAAGTCCACGTCCAGACTCAATTTAAAATTCAGCAAGCCCCAGGCTTGGTTCAGAGGATAAGGACTGGGGTCGGCATAGTTGTCACGACCATTATGACGAGGGACGCAATCATGCCCCTTTCGGGAAGAAGGTTCCCAAAACAGTTTGAGACAAATCTTCCATATGAGCGCCAACAGTTTTATTTGCCTCTTTGAGTTGACGCCAATACAATCTGGTGTCCTGCAAGACCAATCAAAAATGTAATAAATTTTTTTTATATAAAAATTAAAAAACCATTTACTGTTGTTGCTTTTATCCCGGACCTAATTGTTGCAGATCTTTGTCGACTGCCGCTAAAGGCTCTCCATGTCAACTGCAGCAAAATTATATTTATTGGTGAGGTTCCAAATACTTATCTTTGCCTCTACGGTATTAATCAGCGCAATTTGACCCTTCTTTTCTGACATTATGTTTGCTTCTGAGCGTCAAAATAAATAAATTTAATTACTTTGGGCGCCCAAAAAAGGCTCGAACAGCTGGAAATACAATCCACAAATTCAGTGTTCGACGTTCGAGTTCGATGTTCGTGTGGATTGACGTTTCGTGTCTCTGCGTACACACCGTAAAACGTTTGACGTCAAACGTTTTGCGTGTGGTTTTACAACGTTTTTTTTTATATGGAGTTTTTCGTTTGCGAGCGCTTTTTTGAGTACTCCGTACCGTGCTATAGACTGAACAAGACTCGCTGAACTAAAATGAACAATTGAAGAAGAACATGTTCGCTTGGGAGTAATGATAGACAGACGGATCACATATAGCGCGCACTTGCGTTATGCAAGCAAAAAGGCTGCTACTGCGAGCGTGGCGTTAGCGCGCATCATGGCTAACACCCACGGACCCAAGCAGAGTACGAGAAGGCTTCTAGTTAGTGTGGTCACTTCGACCCTCCTTTACGCAGCACCAGTGTGGGCAGGTGCCATGACAACACAGTCCTACAGAGCAGAAGCAGAATCAGCCTACCGACTATGCGCGCTGAGAGTGGCTTCTGCATACCGCACGGTATCCCACGCGGCAGCACTTGTGGTAGCGGGTATGATCCCCATCGATCTATTGGCGAACGAGAGGAAAGTCTTGGCGGAGACTGCAGGGCTTCAAAATCGGGAAGCGCA
This sequence comes from Lordiphosa stackelbergi, assembly GCA_018904235.1. NCBI lineage: Eukaryota > Metazoa > Arthropoda > Insecta > Diptera > Drosophilidae > Lordiphosa > Lordiphosa stackelbergi. The sequence continues at coordinate 24,596 of JAEIFU010002657.1, forward strand.
AAGATCAGCGACAATCGAGCTTTGGCAGGAAAGGTGGAATGGAAGTACAAACGGACGTTGGACGCGACGCCTAATCCCGAACATAGCCGCTTGGCTAAACAGACGACATGTACAGTTAAACTTCTATCTGACGCAACTGCTGACAGGACATGGGTGCTTCAAATACTACCTCTGGAGGTTTAAGCACGAGGACGACCCAACCGGTACCGACTGTCAGGGGGTCACACAAGACGCAGAACACATATTTTTTGTCTGTCCGACATTTAATCGAGAAAAGAAACGAGCTTAGCATGAGGGTGGGGAGGACACCAGCCGCTTGTAACCTGGTGAGCATCATGCTTGACTCGGAAGAGAATTGGTCTGCGGTAAGCACCATGGCCACAATAGTTTACCAAAAACTGCGTCGCGCCGATCATGAGCGCAATTCTATACATAGGAGAGAATCCTAAGTGAGCCTAAGGGCATTCCCCCGGCGAAGTAATACCGAAAGGCAGTCCCGCCGGGAAACGGGTTAGGTGGCGGTAGTTTAGTGCGGTTAGAGTCCCACACTTCGAGCGCAGTCCAGCGATCGAGTTGGTTTTCGATGCTTCTATCGTCCTTAAAAAAAAAAAAAAAAAAAATGTTCGCTTGCTCAGTTTAAAGAACAACTCAATTTTGTTCGCTCACTCATGAGCAACCCAAGTTAAGTCACTGTCAAATCACTGTTTAGTCACTGTCAAGTCACTTTTTAGTCACTGTCAAGTCACTGTTTAGTCACTGTCAAGTCACTTTCAAGTCCCTGTCAAGTCACTGTTTAGTCACTGTCAAGTCACTGCTGTGTGGCCGTCTGTGGTTAGTGTGCTGGGCGGGAGGTCGTGGGTTCGATCCCGCCTCTGATCTAATAATAAAAGTTTTTTTCTTTCTTTAGAAGAATAACTTTTACACATACGGTCACCTTCACCAGCTATTGGCACCAGCTGTGAAGTAACTAGCCATGAAAAAGCAAATTCTCAAACTTTGCCGTTCGGATTCGGCGTTAAACTGTAGGTCCCTTTCTCTTGTGCGAAAAATTTAAGGCACACACGCCAAGAAATTGTGAGAAGCTTGGCTTGGCCCCGTTGGAGGAGCTGTCAGCCAATTTTACATTTTTTTACAAGTCACTGCTTAGTCACTTTCACTCCTCTCCCCTGGGAAACTCCGTTAAAACAACAACAGAAATTATGAATGACGTTAGCGTCACGTGACGCTGAAATCAAATTTTACTTCTACTAAAATTTTCTGTACCGAAATTTAAGATTTTTCTTATCATAGACGCGGGGCGGACTGAGTGATAGTGAAAAAAGACGATCCAAAAATTATTTCAAAGTTTTCTTGAGGTGGAAAGACCAACATGGACCTACAAGAATTCACAAAAATTAAGATTCATTTTATTTACAAACTCATTTCTCATTGGCAGAATGAGAACTACCACATTATTTCCCCAAAAAAGAGTTTATCCCGCTGTCGCTTGGGTGCATAAACTGAATCTCAAGAATATCAATATTTTTGACATTTTAGAATTGAAGTCGCTTTTTAAATGTGAGAAGACTACGATCATATATTAGTTTTATTTAATAAACTTTGATTTTACAAACTTAATAAGTGAACGACTGCAGCCATTGTTCTAGAAAGACTGAGTGAGTGTTCTGGTATTTCAGACAGAGATAGTGAGCGGTCACACTTGGCTTGTGAGGGTGTGTCGCCACTAACGTACTGAGATATGCTCATTTAATTTCCCCTACGATAAGAGTGACCCCGTTTTTATTGGTTATTTAAATCCATAATTTTCATTACATGTTTACCCTATAATTAAATACCTGTTCCATTTCCTCACAAAATTTCACCCACTCAGAAAAAAAAGAACATGCTCATAAATTTTTGTGCAAAAATTTATTTGTTTATTTACATATTTGCTGTTCTGCTGGCGCCATTTCCTGTTACAAATTATAATTAATTTAACGTTTTGAAAATAAATAGAAAACATAGACGGAAATTCAATACACATTTTTTTTCTCACTCATCCTGTTTGTGTTTGAGTCCCTTCTGGCAACAAAACGGAAGCAACAATTTGACTTAGTGGCTAATGGAGTTAATGGCCATAAATATTTCTCAAACAGCCGAAAGCATTTTAATTTCCACAAAATTTGTGCCGTTTAATAAGACATTTTCTCTTAACATTTTCAAGTTTTCTTTTATTATTTGCCAAAATCTTGACTTAAGCTGACTTGAGATCACAAAACTTTTCCTCATCAAGAATAAGCCAAAATTTAAGTTTTATTATCATAAATTTATTTCGTATTCTTATCAAAAATGGTCTATAAAAGAGTCCACAAAAAACGGAAAACTTTCGACAGGCAAAAAAAAAAAAAGAAAAGAAAGGAAAGGAAGAGAAATACTTCATGCTGTGCGTTTTCGTGAAAAATTTGTGGCATGCTGACCGCATTTAGAATGCGATGATGATGAGTTTTGTCAATATTTTTGTGTGGATGTGAACCAAATATGTCGAATTTAATATGCAAAACTTATTAAACTTGGCATTTTTTCATGTTGATTGCATACAAATTGTTCAATCAATTGTGCTTGACATTTGGGTTCTGGAAAAATCAATATAAAGCGATGAACATGTATACTTGATGCGAACTGTGCCAACTCAGCCCGGAATGGCGTACTTTAATTCTATTTAACAATTCACATGGCAAATCTTCCCACTAAATCGTTTTCGCCATTTTAAACAATTGCCCCTACGAACTGCGCACAGCCGGCACTTGAAGCCTTCTCAAATATGTAAAATGCTCTCCCGGCCCATTTTTCTTTTGCGGGTGTCTTCAACTGGCAAAACATGCAAGACATGTGCCAAAAAGTTTTACAATATGCCTTTGGCTTTAGTCAAGATATGCACAGTTGGAGAGTCCTCTCCTTTTCTTTGTGGGCGTTAACGGGGGCGTGTCTATCTAAGTTGAGTAGCCTGGATGCTTAGACTTCAGTATGAAGTCCCACTGGCTTGCAGTAACGCAGTTTATGCACAATTCTGGGCATTCAGTTAAGTTTTTGCAAAATAAAAATAAATTGTGAAAAGTGGAGAGGCCTCTTCCTTATTTGTTTGTTTGTTTGCCAACAAAGCACATGAGTTAAGGGCAAGAAGCTGGCTGGCGACAGACAAAATGGATAATTTGTAGGCAGATCCGCTTATGCTTTCTTCTTGCCAGATGACAGCTTGAAGTATTTAAATGGAATTTATTTTTCTTTATTCCTTAATACTGCCAAGTTCTGCTACTTCTATTGCAGGCTATTAAAAAGTTGTTGCACTACCACAAATCACTCTCGATGGCTTTGGTTTATGACCAACTTAGTGGCAAAATAAAATGTACATTTACTTCTAATGCGAAATACTAATAACTTGTTTCTGTTTTTATGTTATTTTCCCTTTTGTTTAGATTTTCCATTGAAGTTATCATATTCATTACATTTGTGTTTGTTGTTTTAGTGAATTCCTTTGAAATGTTACTGTCTGCTGTTCATTTGGTTGGTTTGGCAACAGTTCTTTTGTGAGGTCGTAGACGAAGTGGTTAGGACTCTGTAATTGATGGGGGAAACTCAACTTCAAACTAAAGATATTAAGAAATTAATATTAAAGTTGTGTTTAGGATCTATCAAGACATTCATACTAACCTATTTTTTGTTTTCCGTTTTGCTTCGAGATAATGGTGACTCCCGGAAAGCTGGGAACCATCAATACACCTACAACACCATGAGCACCATGATGTTCACTACACAACACATTTGTTTGGAGGATTTATTTGAAGTTATTGTACATATGCTTAACAATTCATGTAAGGTTTATGTTAGATCATGTAGTCTTTTAATATTTTGTTTATCAATTAAGGTGTCCTGCCACAAATTTTAATTCATTTTTTTTGGGATTAGCCGTCTGTAACTTTGTCCATCCTGGTGATTTGAATGCAACAAAATTTGTGAAATTAGATTAAGTATGAACACTAGGGTGGACGCCGATCGGAAAACTAAGACCTAATTTTAACGATGCGAGCTCATATCCAATGGAGAGATGCGTTTTATCCACGCTCTTATATGGGACTAAATTCTTAAGACTGTCCATTCCAGTAAGTGCGATTAGTGTGGCTTGCAGGTAGGAATCAGCATTGTCCACGAGCGGGGGGCCTTCTAGTCAGATACTACCGACATATTAGTGGAAACCACTTTGAGTGAGCAGTTGGGTTACCGTGGGCAATTCGCTGAACTCAAGAGACAGTTCCGAATTAAATTGAATTAAATTGATAAAAGAGGTAGAGCATGAAACGAAGAAAGAATTGAAGACTATACCGGAAGAAGACTTTGCAGCATGTTTTTTAAATTGTAAAAAAGTTTGCACAAGTGTAAGGCAGTCGAGGGTGACTACTTTCAGGGGAATGAAATAAATTTACAATAATAAATAACGATTTTTTGGTTTTTATACAAATTGCCTGTATTTTTGCCCAGCCCATGCCTATACTATAGTGTCCGCATTATTTTTAGATCCTGATAGAATGGGAAATCATCATATCAAAGTCCTCTTCATAAAAAAGGTGGGAAGTCTGATATATCCAATTATAGGGGTATAGCTAAACTATCCGCTATTCCAAAATTATTTGAACAGATTATAATTCCCTACAGCACTATTGTAAATCGATTTTATCACCTTTCCAACATGGATTTACAAAGTCTCGGTCAACTGCGACCAATTTACTTGAATTTACCTCAATGGTTAACGATGGATTCCTTTTAAATAAACAAACTGATGTCATCTACACCGACTTCAGAAAAGCATTTGATTCTGTGAACCATGATCTGCTCCTCGTTAAACTTGGATCATTAAGGATTTCCATCCTTTTCTACTTTGGATTTCGTCATATTTAAAAGATAGAACTCAAAAGTTCTGCTTCGCTCTAAAACGTCCAAGCCTGTGTTTATCACTTCTGGTGTGCCACAAGGCAGTCACCTCGGCCCTTTGTTTTTTACTCTTTTTATTAATGATCTCCCTACAATAATTTCGAATTCTCGGATACTTATGTACGCCGATGATGTAAAACTTATTTTATCTTTCAATGACCCGATGCACTCCATCAAATTGCAAGATGACTTAAACTCCTTGCAGTCATGGTGTCTGATAAATCAACTAAACCTTAATTGCTCCAAGCGCATGTTCATGACTTTTCATCGTTGCAAGCCGTCGCTGGCTACCTATACGATTGGCAATGAACCCTTGGAACGAATTTCTACAGTCGTTGATCTTGGAATTCTTTTGACCCCAAATTGAGTTTCAATCCTCATATCTCCTCTATTGTTAATAGAGCAAATGGTGTACTCGGATTCATTAAACGTTGGTCGAAAGAGTTTAATGATCCATATACCACAAAGCTTTTATACACTGCTCTAGTCCGTCCTGTACTTGAATACTGCTCGTCCGTCTGGTGTCCGCAGTACAAAAAGCATAAAGATCGTATTGAATCTGTTCAGAAGCAATTCTTGCTTTTTGCCCTACGTGGCTTAAATTGGGACCTAACCTTCGTCTGCCATCGTACTCTAACAGACTCTTGCTTATTGACCTTCCTTCGTTAGCTAACCGTAGAACAGTATTAGGTGTTTCTTTTCTTCATAAACTAATTATTGGTGATGTAGATTCTCCAGAACTTTTAGGTCGCCTTAACTTCTCCGTTCCTTCTAGGCCAACCAGAAACTATTTTCCTTTAATATTTCCTGGATGCACAACTGATTATGCAAAGCACAATCGATTTCGAGTCTTATGTCAACATTATAATGATCTCTATCACCTGCTCTCAACAGATCTCTCTCTTCTCTCTAAAAACGTCCCTCTATAATTATCTTAGGGGAAATCTCTGACCTCTCCTGGCTGTGAGTAGGGGCATAGCTTGCCGGACTGGCTAAAAAATCTTCCCTTACCGGGTCAGAGATTTCTGTTTATTTAATTTTAAGTATATCTTATAAATTTTTTATTTTTAGTTAGTTTTAAATTTTACATTTAGATAGTATTTGTTCTTTTTTTTCTCTTTTCTTAAATTTGTTCTCTTTATATCGATTTATTTTAGTTTTATTATTTTATTATTTTTTTTTTTCCTTTGCTCCTATTTAGGTTTTGGTTTTTTTTTTTTTTCATCTTCTCTATCTAAATATCATTAAAGTTTTTGGTATTAATAACGTCTCTGACTACAATTGGCTGTGAATCGGGGCATAGCTGGCCGGACGGGCATCCATCGTGTCAGAGTCGTTATTAGTTATTCTGTAATTTTGTTAGCTTTTCTTTGTTAGGGCTTTCTTAGTCAATAAGGCTTTTTTAATTTTTTTTTTATTTTGTTGGTAGCCCTTTTTTTCGACTAAATAAATAAATAAATTATGATAAAGTCAATTTATAAGCATCACAGTAAAAATAAACTATTCGCAGGAACGGCTGCAACCGTGATGAACAGCACTTCAGTTTATTTATAAAAATATTTTTTTATTCGTGGGGGCTTTTATTTAAAAAACTTTTGGAACTTAAGTGTAAATCTTACTTTCATCTAGAAGTGAACAGCGCAGAATATAGAAATTTTGCAGTAATTTACTATTCCGAATAAATATATATTTATTTATTTTCATATGTCTTGGCTATATAAAAAAAATTTCAATGGTCATGGTACCTTTTTGTCAAATGTTATGACTTCAAACCAAGTCTACGCCAACTACTTCAAAATTAAACATGTAGGCAAGGGCAACAGTACGTATGAGTGATAAACTTTGAATCCAAGTCGCAGACCCAAAAACTAATTATTTCTCAAAAAATTTTTATGAAATGCCTTTTTTAGACGAAAACGCATCGTTTAAAAGGGTGTCAGTATGGCCTTACATTTTTACATACATAAAATGTCCGACCTAATGAACACTTTAATGAAAATTACTCTTCAAAGGCCTACTTAGACGCTTCTGGGCCTGCTCATGCTGCTCCCACAACTCACAAATACAGATGATTTTGCACGGTGTAACCTCCATTTTCTTTTAAAAGCCAAAAATACTGCAAGTCCAAATAAAGAAAAACCGAGACCAGTTTTGAAATCAGAGCACAAAACTGGATTACACTTTAATACAAACAAGGCTGGACAAAAGTGGTCATTTTGTTGGCCTGTGTTATCTTAAAATTTTTAACGTTTTTCCTTGACGTTGTTAAGGTTGTATGAAATTTTAATTTAAGTCGATAGAACGATCTATATAATTTAATGTTTGAAGATGATTTCATGTAAATGTTGACCGCGGCTGAGACTTAAAAGTTTCAAGCGCTGAATCCAATACTCTCCCCAACATAACGGCCGGTAAGTTGCGAATAAATTCTTCCATATTGGCTCAAGTGACATGAGCCTGAACAGAGCCCCACAAAATCCTCCAAAGAGATGAGAGGTAAAAACAAACTTTAAATAAATAGAGAAAAACAGGCCAGCTGCCGAGAATAAGAGAAAAAATTATTTAATTTTCATTTAAGAGAGAATAACTGAGAGAGAATAACATGAATTTCGAACTTTTATACGGGTGGCTCATAAAACCCCACAATTGTTAAAAATGTAAAAAATCACTTCTATGTTCAAAATGAAATGAAATACACCCCAAAATTTTTTTAAAAACTAATGATGAGCAAAGTTAACATACATCTTTTCACTAAAATACAAAATTTATAAAACGAAGAAATATTAATTTTTTGGTTACGTTATGCTCGAAAAACAAAACTATAATCACAACCATATATACACTGAGAAAAAAATAGGAAAGAAAGTTGTTGATGATAATTAGGATATTCCTCAGGATATTCCGGTATTAGTTTGGACTGGATATTTTCGAAGTCGATTTATTTTCGTTTCAAAAGGATGTATCAGAAAAATTGATGGTGCTTGATCTTTATTCTTCATCCATAGGAGCTGAATAATGTGAAAAGGATGCTTAAAAATTTGATCATAAAGTGGGTATTTCGAATATCCATTCAAGGGGGATATCTTTCTTTCTGTGTACCATATATAACATATTTTCGAAATTTTGCGTAAATTTTGTAACATTATAACTTGCAAAATTTCTATGACAATTAAAAACTAGTGATGTACTTAAAAGATATGTAAAGGGAAAATTACTTCGGCTCGACTGAAGCTTAAATACCCTTGGAGCATGAAATATGGGCAGCTATATTTATATTCATGCGATTTCGATCGCACTCTCCAAAAATGTGTTGAAACAGATAATAATCATAGCGAGAAAGTATAATAATGCTACCATTAAAAACAAAATGTTTTTCTTCCTAGAAATACTATTTCGTTAAAACTGATGGAGAATATAGCATTGAAAACGACGGACGGACGAACCTTAGCCATCACGAAAGATGACAAGGTGCAAAACACACTTGACACATTAAACTCGTTTCACAGAAATATAATAGAGTCTAATACTACGTTAATACACACAAAATTTATTGTGATTAATGCCCTTTAAAGTATGCTATGCTTCTGAAAATACTTAATTAGAATAATATTTATTCTTTTGACTAATAACTAAATTATTTTTATACCTTTAACTGGTCCAACAATTTTTGTGAATATTCCGTGTGGTTTGTATAATTCTGCCATATCTGACTACAATGTCTACGTATTGATAATTATAAAATGACATAAAGCATACTTTGAAGGGCATTACTTACAATAAATTTTGTGTGTATAAACGTATTTATTGCTTCAATCAAGATTGTATACAACTGATGTTGAACATAAGTGATCAAATATATCACGAATATCACTATATCTCTGATTGAGAAGAACGATAAATCAACCCCTAAAAAGAAACAACAAGCAAAAACTTACAAGACTCTCACATATGTTCCGAAGTTTTAAAAAAGTTTCATCCATTTGGACTGCTACAATAAACTAGATATACAGTTAGCCCACAAACCATATAACACAATGAAAAACTTTTTCAATAAGATGAAGTCCAAAGTAGAAACAGCCGATAGGAGCAATGCGATCTAGAAGATGCAAATGCAGAAAAGAGCTGCAACAAATTATACATTGTTACCACCAAAACAAATCAGACTACAATCTCAGACGTCAAACAACCTGTACGGAGAGTATACTCGCCGAACTTCGAAGCAACATCAATTCTACAGGAAGAAAACCATTGCAGCAAACGCTTCACTATAGAGATGTTACATACTGATAAGGGACTTAACTACAAATCGGACACGGAAAACTGTGCGCTCCTATACAGACACTTACGGGGGTGTCACACAAATCTCTTAATATTTTGACCTCGGTTGGTTTTGCAAATCGCTCGAAAAATCCGTCGGTGTCCCAGAACTTCAAGAGATCTAACTTTCTTATTTGAAAATCTAGTTAGAACAGAAACTGTTTTAATTAAAGTTCCATCGTTAAAAAGGGCTTCATCTCTCACAAAAAAATTGAAGTTCTAATTTTAGTTATGGGTTAATTTGATGTTCAACTGAAATTTTTTGATTGTGATAATTATGATTATGAATTATAGTTCAAATTGCATTCATATTCTTCATAAATAAAACTAAAAATTTTAATATTTGTTGGCGCCAAACTTGAGGTATAACTTGCCAGCCCTTAATGCGCTGGCTGTCAACCGGATGGCACCAAAATCGCTAAACGGCGCCACTGATGTGGTTGGTTTAGATTAACATGAAAGACTTTGGTTGTTTTTCTTAATAATTATTGAAACGCAAATTTCAATGTTTAAACTAATTAAATAGTTTATTCATTTTATGCAACCTATCCAGAGAAACAATTTTATTTACAGATCCCAAACCAATTTTGCTTGTCAAAATTGTTTGGGTGCTGAATTTTGCTAAATCTCCTAACAAAACACGAGAGATTTGAAACCAACCGAAGGAGATTTCTGTGACACCGAGAATTGCTTTTGGGTTGGAATTTGGTTGGAAGAGATTTCTGTGCCACCTCCGTTACTGACCAAACAATAAGTCAATATCCAACTCCATGCCGAACGGATCGGACGCGTAAAAGAATGTATGCACAAATGTTATGTGTTTTTTGATCAAATCTATGGACCTGTTCACCAGCACGCATCAAACATCATCCATCAAAAAAAGTTAATTGGATTTTGTTTAACGCTTTGATGAAATTTAAAGGGAAAAAGGGAAAAATGGTGAGCTGCTATCGTTATGATTTCAACCAAAATGACAAAAATTAGCAATCATAGTTGCACTTTACTTTCGTTCACCTTAACAATTCAACAAGATCCATCTATTTTTTGGTCATCGACTTGTGCTGGTGAACACTGCCAATGTTACATTGTAATTGGAAATTGTTTTGTAGTGTCCCTGAAAATGGATGCCGAGAAGCAACCGAAATATATTGGATAAACAGCATACATATCTCTATGTGTTTTACTTGACCTCGAGCCTGCAATACTCAAATTCTGCAATTTAGAAAGGTCGCTAACTATCAACTTTATCAACTTTTTTAAAGTATTTAACAGTTTCTGGTAAAATATTAAACCCTCTTAAAGGCCAGCTGTTATCTGATTGGCCTGTTTGGGCCATTAATCGAATCCTGTGACCCCATCAATTAAATATCAAAATGCCCTTTTAATCATAATGTAGAGCACGCAGCCATTTCATAGCCCAGACACAGCAACAAAAAAAGGCAATCAGCAACAAATCCATAAGCATGACAAAGCCATAAAAACTGACAAAGACAAAGACAACACAAGACCCATAAGCAGAGACACAAACATCCAGCCAAAAAACACCCGACACAAGTGACCCCTTGGCGAGACCGAAACCCAATGAACCCCAAAAGCCAAGTGGTTGGCTGTTGTCTACTTAGCAAGAGCTTCGCTATCCATGTTTTGTGTTTTCCCTTCAACAGAAAAAACAACAACAACACCAGTTCATTGTCTTTATTATGATCATTTTCGCGAACTGCTGAAATGCCAGTCAATGATGGACCGCAAGCCAACAACATAAAAACTCATTAGATGCCAACTGAACGGGTTCGTTATTTCAGCAAATATTCAGTGACCGCTGTGTTTAAATTAAAAGCACTGCGTAATGAAGGATAATTGCGATTTCGACTCTTACTCACATTTGCATACGCTCCCATTGCGCTGTTGTGTCCAAAAACGTACATATAATTGCGTCGATTGACATCCGCATGGAACAGGCCCGTCTGCAGTAGTGGACCCACCACACGGGCATCGGAGAGTATGTCCAACACAACGTCGCGATGCTCCAAATTAGTGGCCTTAATCGGATTGTTGTACATGTCCTGGTATCTGCGAAATGTACGTAAAAAAAAAAATGAAAGCAAAGATAAACTTCATGGCAACGAGGCGTATGCGTAATGAGCATGGTTTAACATTCGATGTGCTGTTTTTGCTGACTCCTATAGGGCTTAATTACGTGGGCTTTTGTTGAGAGCGATTAGTACAAAAGAGTTGACTATGAAAACCACAAAAACCACACCCGAGTCCATTGAGCCAAAAAAAATTTGATTAGTTTGTGAATTTTGAAATGGTAATTGAAGGATTTTGTTTGCTATTGTTCATAAGATTGAAGTCTTTGGTGAATGGTGATGTGAATATATGGATATGGTTTCACCGCAGGCAGAGATTGTAAAGGAAATTTTGGAAAAAAACGTCATATTATATGTATCACAGTTTTGAAGTTAGATGTTACATACCCTCAAGAAATATTAAGTACTTGGCCTTATTTATACATTTGCTGAAGAAATGATACAGATCGGATGAATGATTCTAAGGTTAAGACCTGAAGAAGACCGTATTTCAGTCGAATTCCTCAAAAGAGCACCTGATTCATTTATACAGCTACTTACAAATGAATACAACCGGCTTTTTATATCCAAACTCATCCCTGCAAGCTTAAAAAAGGAGCATTATTTCTCCTATTTTTAAAAAAAGGTGATCCAAACGACGCTACGAACTACCGAGGAATCTAGGGCATAAACGCAATCCCAAAAATATTTGCATCGGTGCTTCTTTCCCGTCTGGAGAGATGGGTCATCAAACATATTCTTTCTGACAAGCAAAGCAGCATTATTTTCTGACTGATACTGTCAACAGAAGAAGCCTTAAATATAAATTAAGCGATATGGGTGTGTCCATAAATTTTTTATTGGCTGTTCAAGCGCTTTATGACGGAACTGAATCAGCAATGCTCTCCTACTGGTTCGAGAACAACACTGTTGTCAATCTGGGTTGTCCCTTTCTTTGTTCGCCTTTTATCGTGATATCGCCAGCTCGATGAGGAGGAAATCTTGGTAGCGGGCGTTAGAGTAAAAGTTCTTATGTATGCAGATGAACTCGTCTTGATGGCTGATTTAGAAATAAAAGCAACAAAAATATATTGAAACGAGAAAGGCAAAGCTAACTTCGTCTGTACCGAAGTTTTTATACACTACTTGCAATAGCTTGTCACAACGAAACTTCGCAGATCAGCTTAAAAACTTTACATATTACCCATGACCGTGTTTGATAGAAATATTGAGAGCAAAACACAGTGTTTCTCACTTGTCCCATTTGCTGGAACGAGCATTTGTATGGCAGCTACAAGAAGTAGTTATCCGATCTCGGTCGGCCCTGACATTTGAGCGTGCAGCCAAAGCATACGCCGTGCGGTACAGCTCGATAGCTCCAAAACTGATTTGATTGAAATAAAAACTTAATCAACTCAGCCTGTCATGCTTGAACAAGAATATATATAATTATGTGGCCGGAGATGGACTTCTTTTATGCGTTGCAAACTTCTGGCAAAATTATAATACACTTCTTCAAGTGTATAATGTTTGTATAATTTTTAAATGCCTTCAAAACAAAATAAATTATTTTTTCAAAATTTCAAAATAATGCAAACTATTGATGCTGATCAGAGCTGGGAATGCTGATTAGTTTTTAATCATCATCGCTTAATAAAAATAATTAATATTACTTGAGTTTTTCGGCTAAAAAAACAATTACTGATTTAACCAGTTGAACTATTCATCACGACAACCAAGGAAATATGCTTGCATTTTAGTCTTCAACTGTTTTTTTTCCATTCAATTAAATTTTAATTGAATATTTACCAAAATTTAGAACAGCTGAAAGTTCAAGCTTAAGTCAATTATTAATGGCACTTGAACCCAGTCATGCCAGCTGAATTTTTATTTATTTATTTCCTTCCATTAAAATTTAGCTTGGCATATTTCCCTTCCAGCCAATTTTTAATTTGAGAAATTTCCCTTAAATAAATTTTTAATTACTTTTTTGACACTAGCTGTAATTTAATTGAGAATTTCATTAAACTTTCAATTGGGAATTTTCACAACTAAGAGCCACAAAATTCAATTGGGATTTACTTCAATTAATTTTCATTTAGACTTTTTATAACCAGTCAAAACTAAATTGAGAAATTTGTGTAAAAAAACAAAAGCTACTGTGTTTCAAAATATTATTTGAACGCTGAAGTCTTGTATTTTTCCTAGCTCAATGGCCAATAGCCGACTTTGTAAGACAACATCGATGTTGATAACAATGTAATTTGAACAATTTAAATGCATCAAAAAATAAAAATCGTTTGATATTGACGATAGCGTCAAATACCAAGATTTTGATCTGGCATATTGAGCATTTATTTCCTTCAGCAGAGAACCATTTGCAAAACCTGCAGGTGCTCGGCGTGCGTTGCCACGCCCATTTGTGAAATTTAAAAACAAAACTTAAGAATAACTCCACGGCCACCTGCCATTAATTCAATCTTCACGATAATCTGAACTTACTTTAAAAATTCGCGATTTTTCAATCCGTTTGATCGACAACTTTTATTTACCTGTCTTCTAAGAACAATTATCGCCATAGCGCAATCCAACGATGGATAAAATATATTATTAATAATATATTGTCGCCTGAGCCACAACACCGCCGGCCCCTGAGCTGTGAGCCACAGCCGTGAGCTGCCGTGGCTCGCTAAACTACCCCTCGGCTTGAGCCATAGCACGAGCTGCCTGGCTCGTGAGCCCCAGCCTCGCCTACGCTTGAGCCACCGACTGTGTGGTTCGCGAGTTATTCTTACTCATTTACCATGACTGCCGACTTTAAAAATCGCGTAATAATACCAATGAGGATTCAAATAGTAAAAACAAGAACTACCAATCAAGGAAAATCCAGTTGCAGGATCAATGCTTGAGCGCAATTTGAAGCTAACGGATCTCCGCGGTAATAAGACCGCTAATTACTGGAGAAACTGCTTTTTCAATTTACAAAGCCGACCACGCACAATAACATTGCCTGTTTGACAATACTGAACCGCGATAAATACCTTGGGAAGATCACGCTAAAGAATATGGTCAAGACTATACGAATCGTTTTAAACCACTTTCCCGTTACCGACAAATCAATAAATCGCTCAAAAAATCCAAAGAGGATCAAAAATAGTAACAATCCAAAAAACAAATTAGAAATTTCACTAAGTGAAAATGCTAGGATCAATTTACAAATATTTCATCGCAGCCAATGGTTCTCCAAGGTAATAAGACCATAATTACTAAAACCTCTTTCCAATACCACAAATTATAATAACACAGTCATGATTACATTAATGTCAAACTGCAAGCGATATACCTGCCGTCGTCACTATTTGAATCATTTTGCACTTCTTGCAAAGGTATTATGACTAACAGAAGTTTGCAACGCATAGAAATATTCATTTCCGAATTCTATAAACTATATATATTTTGATCAGACGATGAGCTGAGTCGATTGAGCTTTGTCCGTCTGTCTGTCCGTCTGTCCGTCTGTCCGTCTCCGTCTGTCTCTACGCGAACTAGTCTCTCAGTTTTAAAGCTATCGAGCTGAAACTTTGCACAGAGTTCTTTTACTGCACTGCTAATATGTCGGAAACCGACCGGATCGGATGACTATATTTTATAGCGCCAGGAATTCACGGTTGAAAAGTGGGCTTTTGGTGAAAAAAACTTTTGTTTTTAATCTTAACGGCTCCCACTTAAGCAATTATTAATTTCTAGTACGCTTCTTCACAGATTAGGAAGTTTTTGTCCAAATCGGATGACTAGTATCTTATAGCTGCTACAGGAAACTATCGGTTGAAAAGTGGGTCTCGTGGAGAAAACTTTTTTGCTTAATGTTAACGGCCTCACCCAGCAATTATTAATTCCATACGCTTTCACATAGATTAGGAAGTTTTTTGTCAAAATCGGATGACTATATCTTTATAGCGCCACAGGAAACTATCGTGGTCGGAAAAGTGGGCTTATGAGTAGTACCTTTTTGGTTTTTAATGTTAACGGTCTCACATCAGCGATTATTAATATTAAAATTGTAACATAGATTTGGTGTTGGTCAAAATGAGGACTATATCTTATAGCCGTCATAGGAAATTCAGCGGTCGAAAAAGTGGGTTTTATTTAAAAAAATTGTTTGTTTTAATG